>CAMZMU010000010.1:26548276-26650684 GCA_947311845.1 Poa pratensis
CCAGTCCACAAGTCCGTCACGATGGCCTGATGCTCCTTAGTTCCTAAACTTGTTGATACAACAAAAAAGTTGAAGCGGGCATTCGAAGTTCTGTTAGCCCATGAATGAAAAGAAACATCACTCTGACGAACCCTTTGTTTCTAGCGCAGTGCCACCCATCTATTCTTAGAGCAGATGCCAGTTGAAGAAGAAACAACAATTTGTGCTGCAATTTAGCTTCTGACTTGCTTAATTTGGAGTTTGGAATGCAGAGGCCTGGAGTGAAAACTTGCCAAACCAGTTGTTTCAATCTCTAGCCAGCAAAGTCATGACCCTCAGACCTCTATATAGGACAACTTGGATGCGCTAAGACATGAAAAAGGTATCCAAGTGAGTTATCTACTACCTACCTAGGATTGCCTGTCATTATAGAGGACTAGTTAGTCTTTCTAAATCTATTAAAGGACTGTAACTACTGTTCTAGTTAGCCTCTAGCTGAGGGAGGGTTTTTATACTAGGCTCAAACTAGATTAGAGGCTGTGACTTGGCTTAAAGACCATGTCTGATTTGAGAGTAAGGCACATTACTCTTCCTCGTCATATTCAAATCCTCCACAACAAAACCAAGTTCCTCGCACACGATTATGGGCCCAACACTTGAAATCGAGTGTTGCCGCTGCATCTTCTCCGACGGGCAATCACCGCCAAGTATTCCCTGCAACCGTTATACTAAGGAGGAGGAGGTCAAACCCCCTGAAGGCCATTCGTTGTTGCAGAGACCTGGAAGGTTACATCTTGCTATCCAGCAGTCCTGCCACAATGAGAAACTTGCCGCTGGTTGATACTGTGCACCCCAGGCAGAGGTGAAATTATCTGCATTTTGGTAGATTTATTGGCACTCTTTTTGCTCTTACCTCCACACGAAGGGCTGCTAAAGTTACACCATTCACCCAGCAGGCAGGCAGTAGAGATTTCTGTCGCCGACCTTATTCAAGATTGCAACCCTTGCGGTGTAGGAAAAGAAAGCAAGAGTAGTATCTTAACAAATTCCATCGATTCCTTTGGCATGCTGTCTAATTTTCTATAATTTATGTAAGTTTTAATGAGCATATTTTCTACAGATTTTATTTGGGTTAAAGATGATGTTCTATCTTAAGTAGATGTAACTACTATTTAATTAACTGTAGCATATCGACAATCGACCACCTTGTTTAACTTCACCGAGTATGCAAAATTCCATGTTTAATCAGCATTTGAGTTACATTGCTTAAAATAGTAAGCCACGGGCAGTTTTATGCATTCTCGCAAGTGACTAATGGCTGTAGCATATAATGGGGACTCTAGTTACTTCCTCTGTCCCCTCTTATAAGATGTTTTGGCAAGATTAATTTGCTTGCCAAAAACGTCTTATAAAAGGGAACAGAGGGAGTACATTTTTTGCCTATTAGTACGCGTCTGTCCTGTCCATGTTTGTTAACATTTGTATGCTAGATAATCTGTGCAGTTCTCTACCTAAGTTGGGAAGCTAGTGATCTTAATAAAAAGAAGGAAGTCTGACTCGGTGCATCATTGGTATTTGCAGCTCTGTTTCAGATTATCATGACGGCAACTAGCGGCGGACTGGCTTAAATCGAGCTAGAATTGATATCAGTATCAGAGGTTTATTCATGTGTTTGGGAGGCAATATCTGTACTCTGTAGAAAAAATCGTTTCCGATATGTTATGTAGAGAGCTAATCATGTGTTTGTCTCCTAAAAGAACCTAGTCTGAACTAGAATCGGTTGCACAGGTTGAAACTTTAAAAATTGATATAAGAACTTTAAATATCCAAGGTAAAATTAGTTTTTGTTTTTGATATTTCCTCTTTACCATTTGAATCACCCACGGTTTTTTAATGCCATTGCCCGCTATCCCATCTCCTTGTCGAGCTCCGCCCTGGGACGAAGGTAGCGGGGCATCAGGTCTGATTCGTTGCATATTTGCATGCGTCCTATAGGCACCTGCCCACCGCAGTCCGGCCGGAGGCCGTTTTTTATTAGGTTGCTTCCATTGTATGAGGAGCGGTGCAGGGCGCGTTTGATTGATTGCATTTGAAACTTTGGGACGCGGTGATGTAAACTCGAGTTGTCCATACAAGGTCCTGCGTGAAATCATCTTGCATGCCATATGATGAAGTTACCAACCCATTTTTCCATTGAACCGTAGCGCTGCTCCCTATGTTCTCATGAGATCATAAAGAGAGTATTACAAACTGGACGACAAAACACAGCCCTTCAGCCCGCTTAAACACCTATTTGCTACAAACTCTAGCTACAAATTGGGAGTAATCCTAGTGACTTGGTCAGTGCACAATTGACATGAGCCATAAAGCACATTGTATCCCTCTGCACACCACATATAGATCATGTAGTATGATGACACATCGTTTCAACATGTAGAACAAACAAAACAACATAAGTATAGAACAAAAGATCACATTTACATGCATTAATAAAAAGGTGTCATGATTGTCGATCACAACAAAAAGGGGTGTATAACCATGTTCAGAAGCGCATTGAAGCCTCCGTCAAAGCGAACACCGATCTCAAGAAGGCCTACGATATGTTGCGGGAGTTCTTTGCAGTGATGGCGATGTGCTTAGGGCCATATCGATGCTTTGGAGAAGAGGTCAAGGATTGATGCACCCACAGCCGATCGCATTAAATATGCCACATTACCCAACAAAGGAAGTCATTGACTTAATTGTTTAGTTTGAGAAGTTTGTTCAGTTTTGTAACATGCCTATAAGTTTAAATGAGATTCACCAGAGGCTTGACATATTTAGTCTTGGCTCTCGATCGCTTTTGCTGTTGGACTAAATATAAATCGTTGCCGATGTGTCGACTGCCAGCATCTCATGACGAAGTCGAAAGCCTTCTCGTTGTTGGAACTACGCGATGATGGAGATTCTCTTAGACTTTGGTTTGGCGTCTTGTTTTTCTATTACGTGTGGTGAAACTTTTCGTGCTCTCGTTGATAGAAGTAAACACGGATACAAATAAATTTCTCGAGTCGGCTCGTCTTGCCGAGTTCGAGTCGGCACCGATTACATTCGATTAGGACCAGTTAGTAAAAATTATTTTATATTAACTTCAAAAGAATGTAAGACAACACGAGAGTTGGATGATCGTCGGCAAGGCACGCACTAAATTAGTGACAAGAATTTGGAAGTGTATAGGCAGACGAGGCTTCACGAGGTTGTGGCAAGGTCTTCTTTGGCGGGTCGCTCCACGGTGAAATTGGAGTCTCCGGCTGTAAGAGTGATGACAACGACACCGGGCAATCTCGACGATGGCATAGTTTCTTGGTAGTGTGTGTGGAGTTTGTGTTGGTAGTAGGTTGGCTATGTGTGTATCGAGCTGGTCGTGTTCATGACGGTCGGTGAGGATGTTGGTAACGGTTTTAGGCCAGTTTTCCGCTAGTTAACTAGTCAATTCTTTTCGACTTTCTAAATCAATTATTTTCGACTTTTTTAAATAAAATGAGGGCAATGCTACCCATTTTGTACAATTGGGAATTGAGAGCCGTGTCAGCGAGAGTGAACATATTTTCGGGAGTTTGGCGTCGAACAAAATTTGGAGGGCAGAGGATTCTCATCCTTTTTTTTTGCATGGTAATACGATTCTCATTGATAAATTAAAGAAAAGATACAAAGTACGTATACACCGATCTTACAGATCTGAAAAGAAAGAATAAACCTATGTGACAAACCAACGTCTATCTCTCTTCTTCGGCACCACCGTAGCAGCCACCAAAGAAAGATAAGACAGATCACCTCTTCACCGAGGTCGACGCGGCTCATCGCTGATCATCAGCTTTTCGACCTCCAAAGTAGTTTGCAAGGACAAACTATTGCCGTTGAAAGAATCAGACCGGGGCAGCACGACCCCGGACACGCCATCGAATTTCAGCACTGGCACCCCGCACGACGACGTCGGAGTAGAGAACCAGAACCATCAACCTCCAACCACAAACCCACAAGGTACACCTGATCATCCTTCGGGTCGGGACTCGGGACGCCCAACGCTCTCCTTCCGCCAACGGCTTCGCGCATTTCATTTCCTCGTGTGACAAAAAAGGTCCAGTTCCCCGATGGGCCGAAAGACCGCAAACCCCTTGCAAACCCTACCCCTCCTCCCCCGGCCGCCGGTGCCGGCGCCGGCGATGTCGCGCTGCGCGCGCCGACTGCGACAAGGCCCTTGCCTGCTCCAGCGAGGCAACCAGCCCAAGGCGCTGCGGCTCATGAAGGAGGCCCTCGCACGCCACGCGAGATATCGCCGCTCCTCCTCCACGCCCACGGCACCGTCCACTCCCGCCGCCGCCGTCCTTACCGACCCCGCCGCCCGGGCGCGCCACCATAAGTCCGCGCTCCAGGCCGCCGCCCGCGCCGTCGACCTCGCGCCGGACTCCCGAGCTCGCCCACTTCCCGCCATGCTCCTCTACGACGCTGCCTCCAACAGCCGCGCCTACGAGGAGGTCGTCGCCGAGTGCGGCGTGGCCTCCGGATCGACCACCCTCCGACCCGAGCCCCACTCCTTACGCCTCCCCGCCCCGAGCCCGACCAGCTCCGCGCCGATCTGCACCCTCATCCAGAAGGCCAACCTCGCCTCCATAGCCAGTTGGGTCAAGACCCTCGGTGGCGAAGAGGAGGAGCAGCTCGGATTCTTCCGCCTAGCCGATGAACCCCTAGAGCTCCCGCTCCTGCCCGCCGCTCCAGCCCCACACTGGGCCAACGAGATCAAGAAGGCTACAAAGACACCCGAGGAGCGCCGCAAGGAGGACGAGGTGCAGCTCACTGCGATGTGGCTGTGGAGCAGATGCAGCCCAGTGCTGCCTCCTGCCATCACCGGTCAGAGAGGGATGATGATGATGCCCTGCTCATCACCCCAGTGTGATGTCCCTTTGGGACTAGGCAAAAGGCCATCCTTTCATTCGCTAATCGAATGTGCTGGTAGCTAGCTGTCCAATTCGCACTGCTTCAACCTTTTTTTAGCTAACCGAGTACGAGAACAATGCATCTAATAATTTAAGTAACCAGAGTCTTGTTTAGTGCACGTGTTTTGTCTGATCACTAATGTTAGATACGAGTACTCTACGTCACGATACACTCTCCAGGTTCAGAATCTTAGTCTTACAATACTCGAATTGGAAGGTAAATGACTACTCTATTACAGACAGAGGTGTCTCTGCCGCCGCCGCCGCCGTAGCCGTGATCCAAGGATCCGTGTCTGAGGATGGAGGACGATTACTTGTAGGGGAAGATCGTCTCACGTGCGCCAGTCTCCTCCCAGGTACCTTCTGTTGGGCTGTACCAGCCTGTTGGGCCGACCACGAGATGGGTTGAGCCCAACTCTGTCTCTGTTGCTGTAGGCGTAGGATAGCTCCTGACATCCCCTTCTCCTTGAGACGCGGCTTGCCCCCAAGCCGGTGAAGAAGAAACGCTGGAGTAGTTCTTGTTTATCCTCCCATGTAATGTCGATGTCGTGTGGTTCAGACCACTGAACTTGCACTTGTTCTCGCGTCCATTGGGGCCCGGCGCCATCGATGACCAAGTATCTTCTCAGGCATAGAAACGACATCAGTAACAGGGGGAAGATTAACAGAGACAGTTGTACCTGGGCGCAACACCTTCCGTAGCTGGGACACATGGAATGCGGGATGAACTTTGGAATCTGGAGGCAATTCCATTCATAGGCAACTGGGTTGATAGCACGAATGACCGAGTACGGGCCATAATATTTGAACGAGAGCTTGTGATTTGCACGCCTTGCTACTGACGACTGCACGTATGGCTGAAGCTTGACAAAAACCTCTTCTCCTTGCTGGAAAGTCCTGGGTGTGCGGTTCTTATCTGCCTGGTCTTCATTTGTTGCCTTGCATGGTGTAAGTTGTGCTGCAGAAGTTCTTGCATAAGTAGTCTTTCCCCAGCCATTCCTCCAAAGATGGTGCTGTGCACGTTGACACTTCAGAAATACCCCAGTGCCTGGGTTCCTTGCCATACAGGGCCACAAACGAGACATTTTGATTGCAGAATGAAAGCTTGAGTTATACCAGTATTCGGCTAACGAGAGATAGCTGCTCACTTGCTTGGTGTGGCATGAGAAAAGCACCGCAAATAGCTTTCGACGCACTGATTAACCGTTCAGATTGGCATCCGTCTGTGGGTGATACGCTGAACTCATGCGTAGTTCACTTCCCAACATAGCAAACAGTTCACGCCAAACCGGCTGTTGAAGATAGGATCCCTGTCAGACACCATCACCTCAGGCAGTCCATGAAGCTTGAACACGTTATCTAAATAGGCTGCTGCCACTTTAGATGCCGTGAAAGGATGATGGAGAGGGATAAAGTGCGCGTAATGTGTGAACTTGTCGACGACCACCATTATGCAATTAGCAGAACCAGACGTGGGTAAACCTCAATGAAATCCATTGTCACAGTTTTCCAAGCAGCGTCAGGGTACGCAATGGTTCCAGAGCCGTACTTGACCCTTTCTGGTTTGGCTTGTTGGCAAATGAGACAGGTTTGCACAAAGTTCTTACCTGTGTCTTCATTTTAGGCCAAGCAAACAACTTCCTGAGTTTGCTATATGTGACTGGGAACCCAGAATGTCCTCCCCCTTGCTTGAATGAAAAGCTGAGATAACCTTGTTTTGGCATTCCTGCATACCTCCAAGCCAGATTCTATTCCGAAAGAATAGGATGTTGTTTGCCAGGTGAATCTTCCTTTGGGTCAGGACCTTGTTGGAGTTTTTGTATCCATGTGGCAGCTTGTTGATTCGTTGCATAGTTTGTCTGCAATTCCTCTAGCCAAACAGGTTGACAAGTAGTGATGGTGTGCAAAAAAACCATGTCATATGATTGCGTCTGGATAAAGCATCAGCTGCTAAGTTTTCAGGCCCTTTGCGGTAGACAATTTTGTATTGTAGCCCAGGAGTTTTGTGAATGCCTTTTGCTGCTACAATGTTGTAAGTTTTTGATCATCGAGATGCACGAGGCTCCTTTGATCTGTCCTGATTAGGAACTCTCTATGGTGCAGGTACGGACGCCATTGCTCGATCGCCATGATTAATGCGAGACATTCCTTCTCGTATGTCGAGAGGCCCGTTCCTGGGTCCTAACGGTTTGGTCATGTATGCCACAGGATGACCATCTTGCTGCAGTACTGCCCCCGTCACATGCATCCGTGTCGATGACAAATTGCTTGTTGAAATTGGGCAATTGCATTGCAGCACAGGTGCTTCAACGAGTTTCTGTTTGAGTAGTTGGAAAACAGTCTCTGTTTCCTCAGTCCACACGAAAAGCATGCCTTTCTTTAAAAGGTTAAACAGAGGGCGAGCAATGAAGCCGAAATGCGCCACAAATTTTCTGTAATAACCGATAAACCCCAGAAACCTGCGCAGGGCTTTGACATTCATCGTACTGGCCAGCTGGCTACTTTGTCAACCTTTTCTGGGTCTGATGAAACCCCATTCTTATCAATGACATGGCCCAGATATGCAATCCTGTTCTGTCCAAATGAGCATTTTGATTGCTTGATTTCCACTGATCACGTCGCAGAAGCTCCAGAACTGCTTTCACATGTTTGTACATGATCTGAGAGTCTTGCTATATAAAATATCGTCAAAGAATACTACAACACACTTGCGAAGTAGAGGTTTGGAGTGTGGAGTTCATGGCACAAGGAAAGTTGCAGAGGCTCCAGCTAGACCAAAAGGCATGACCGTATACTCCCAATGCCCGAGTGTGTCTGAAATGCAGTTTTAATTCCTCTCCCGGCGCCAAACGTATCTGATGATATCCCGCACGGAGGTCCAGTTTGGAGAACCAGCATGCTCCTTTCAACTCATCGAGTAGTTCATCAATGATTGGGACCGGATATTTGCTAACCACAGTCATTGCGTTCAGAGCTCTATAATCAACACATAGTCTCCATGTACCGTCCTTTTTCTTCACAAGGATAGCCGGAGATGAAAACTGGCTTGAACTGCGTTGGATCACGCAGACTCCAACATTTCTGCTACTTGTCTCTCAATTTCTGTTTTCAGCTCTGGTTTATGACGATATGGTCTCATGTTCACAGCTTGCGCTCCTGCCATCAGGGGAATTTGATGGTCACAATCACGTCGTGGAGGCAGTGTTGTTGGGTTGGCAAAAACGTCTCCAAACTCACTGATAATGCCTTGAAGCTGTTCTGGTACTATTTCTTCAATCTGAACTGATTCGCCCCAAGAATACAAGTGAACCAGGTGTGCTACTGATTCTGACGGCACATATTTGACAGCTCAGCAACTGAAATGGTGGCACATTGCGATTGCTCTGCCCTGTGGCCTTGTAACAGGATAAGCCCTTGTGCAGTTTGAATGTTTACTGTTTTCTGCACCCAATCTATATTGGGGTTATGCTGTTCAAGCCAGTCCATCCCCAAATGATGTCAAAATGACCTAATGGCAGAATTTTCAGTCTGTGTGAAAGTTTGCTCCCTGCGAAGACCACTCACATGCAGGAATAAAGCTGGAACATCTGTATTGTGAGCCATCAGCTACTTTCACCAGACACGGTTTATCCAAAGGCTTCCCTGCTCCAAGTGATTCAGCTAAATGCTTGTTGATGAATGAAGTTGAGCTTCCCGAGTCCACCAGAATCAAGACTTCGTGCTCTGCTACGAATGCGTGCAATTGAATAACTCCAGAATTACCATCTGCCACTCCAATCAGTGCATGCAACGAAGTGAACAGATCAATTCCTTTGGTTCTTGTGATTCCGCCTCACCTTCACTGCCAGTGATTTCTGCCTGGGAGAAAAGATCCATCAACACCTCGACCACATGCAATAATTCAGTGATGCAACGAAAGTGAACCTGACAATACATTGTTCAGGTGATCTTGGAGGAGAACCGTGTCTCCTGCCAGCACTTCTTCTTGCAATAATGCGAGAGCAACAAGCAGTGTCCAGATCAGCTGTACGCTGGACCATGATTACAGCTCGAATATCCTTGCGGAGACCCTCAACAAACTGTCCAAAAAATAGTACGGGTGAGTATCCTCAGAGTATGAAACTAAATGATTCACAATATATCAAATCTCTCTATGTATTCTGCTACAGTGGATGTTAGTTTGATGGAGTAAAACTGCCCTGATCAACATTTGATGTCGATCACGCCAAAACGAGTGGCAAGTAAAGCTGTGAAAGAAACCCAATCAAGTGTGGGCAGTTTTTCTGCAAGACTGAAGCCAGATGCCTGCAGCTGCCGAAAGTGCAGAATGGCCATAATAGCCCAGTACGAATCATGGATATTTAAACATGAAGAAATACTGTTCTGCCATTGTTTTCCAGAGGTTTGGATTATCGCCAGTGAAAGGAGGAAACGGCAAGGTAGGAGCGTTGTTCCCTAGTCCAGTGAGACTCTGATTTGCTACTAGTTGATTCCCAGGTCTACTACCATCGGATTCTGGAAGGACAACATACCCGTGACCAGTAGGTGACGACGGTGAAGTTGTGTTCACCGCCGTCAAGCCCCGTATTCGCTGTTGTCGCGGTGGTCACTTGACCCTGGATCGCCTCGCCGTTGATGAGTATGCGACGAGGGCCTTCGAGATGGGCCGACGCCGATCCACAGCCAGGCCCTTGAGGTAGGTTGTTGCGTGCGTTGCAGATCCGCCACCGCCTTTTGGAGCTTGGCGAGGCGCGACTCCAGATCGGGTTTCCAGTCCGTGAGCTCGCGGAGTTGCGCGGACTGCGCCGTGATCTGCTTGACCACCCCTCCTGGTTGGTCATCATCTTTGTTCGTGTTGGCGACCGCCGCATCAGTGCGGGTGATGAGATCTGCTTGCATCCGGTCGAAGTAGTCGCGGAGTGCTGGATCCATGGCTTCGCGGAGTCGCCTGCGATTCTCGGTGGTTTTCCGCGTTTCCAGATCGAAGGTTGGCTGGATCGAGGTGGCGACTGATACCAGATGTTAGGATACGAGTACCTACTTCACGATACACTCTCCAGGTTCAGAATCTTAGTCTTACAATACTCGAATTGGAAGGTAAATGACTACTCTATTACAGACAGAGGTGTCTCTGCCGCCGCCGCCGCCGTAGCCGTGATCCCAAGGATGCCGTGTCTGAGGATGGAGGACGATTACTTGTAGGGGAAGATCGTCTCACGTGCGCCAGTCTCCTCCCAGGTAGCTTCGGTTGGGCTGTACCAGTGATAACGTGAACACACGTTCGTTGGGAGACCCCAAGAGGAAGTATGATGTAGTCAGCAGCAAGTTTTCCCTCAGAAAGAAACCAAGATTATCGATACGACCATAGGAGCAGCAACTCTAAGAAGGTTGTCAACGGCGCCAGAAAATAGTGTTGCAGGGAGTCTGACTGTTGACGTGGAATCTGCACACAACACAATCAAATACTTTGCCCCAACGAAACAGTGAGGTTGTCAATCACATGGCTTGCTGAAAACAAGGATTAAACGTATGGTGTGGAAAATAGTATTAAAATGCAGAGAAGAAAAAGGAACAGTTTGCAGTTTGTGGTTGTTTAATCAGTGTAAAAGAATGGACCGGGTCCACAGTTCACTAGTGTGTCTCTCCATAAAAGATAACTAACATGTTGGGTGAACAAATTACAGCTGGTCAATTGATGAATAGTGAGCGCATGACAATGCATATACATGACATGTTGACTACATGATATTTAATTGGGCATTACGACATAATACAAAGATCGTTATCCAACAGCATCTATGACTAATAATCCACCGCCGGGTTGTCATCCGAGTCCCCCGTTGGTATTAAGTTGCAAGCAACGGATAATTGCATTAAGTAAAAGTGCGTAATGTAAACAAACACATATGTCCGTGGACATAGCATCGTTAGGTTATCCCTAGTGGCAACAGCACATCCACAACCTTAGAACTTTTCTGTCACTGTCCCAGGTTAAACGGAGACATGAACCCACTATCTAGCATAAATACTCTCTCTTGGTTACAAGCAATCTACTTGGCCAAAGCATCTACGAGTAACGGAAAGCATGCAAGATCTTAAATAACATATAAGATAGATTGATAATCAACTTGACATAATATTCAACGGATCCCAGCAAACACACATGTAGCATTACAATAATATGATCTGATCATGTAGGGCAGCTCACAAGATCTAAACATGATGGCACAAAGTGGAAGACAACCATCTAGCTACTGCTATGGACCCGTAGTCCAAGGATGAACTACTCACGCATCACTCCGGAGGCAGGCATGGCGATGTAGAAGCCTCCGGTGACGATTCCCCTCTCCGCAGGGTGCCGGGAAGAGGTTCTGACCCCTCCCGAGCTAGGGTTGACGACGGCGGCGTCTCTGGAACTTTTCGTGGATATTTGCTCAGGTACTAGGTTTTCGCGTCGGGGGGAATAAGTAGGCGAAAGGGCGGCGGCTGCGGACCCCCGAGGGGCCCACACACCCCAGGGCGCGGCAGAAGGGGGGCCCGCGCCCTGGCGTGCGTGGGCCTCCTGGTGGTCCTCTCCTGCTGCCTCTTCGCTCCGTCAGTGAGTACTGGAAAAATAGGCACCCCCGTGTAGTTTCGTCCAATTCCGAGAATATTTCCAGACTAGCTTTTCTGGAATACAAAAACAGCAGAAAACAGGAACTGGCACTTCGGCATCTTGTTAATAGGTTAGTCCCAAAAAATGTATAAAAGTGATATAAAGTAGATGCAAAACATGTAGCAATTGGTATAAAACAAGCATGGAACATCAAAAATTATAGATACTTTGAGACATATCAGCATCCCCAAGCTTAGTTCCTACTCGTCCTCGAGTAGGTAAACGATAAAAACAAGATAATTTTTGAGGTGACATGCTACTATCATAATCTTGATCATATAATATTGCAAGGCACATGTAAATGAATGAAGTGATCCAAGTCAATGGTCTATAATTTGCTATCAAATAGATAATGAGTAAACAATGAATCACACAAGCTAAACGTTTTCATGAATAGTACTTTCGAGACAAGCATCAAACAGTTTTGCATAAGTGTTAACTCATAAAGCAATAGTTTCTAAAAAAGGTATTTAATCAACACAAAGGAAGAATTTAGTTTCAGCATTTGCTTCAACTTTCAACATATTTATCTCATGGATATTGTCAACACAAAGTAGTATAACAAGTCCAATACATTGCATATAACGCATGTTGTAACAAAGTTGACACTAGTGTTTGCTTGTGGAAGACAGAAAGAATAGGAAACTGACTCAACATAAAAGTAAAAGAAAGGCCCTTCGCAGAGGGAAGCAGGGATTAAATCATGTGCTAGAGCTTTTAGGTTTTTGAAAGCATATAGAGATTGCATAAAATATTTGATACTCCTCCCAACCTGCTAACACAAGCCATGGCTAACCGAATCCTCGGGTGCCTTCCATCAATCACATACCATGGAGGAGTATCTATTTTTGAGAGGTGTTTGTTAATTGTCAACGAATGGTAGCGGGTGAGAACAGTATTCTACCTGTCGAACGGACTTTTAAGAGCGGCTCCCATGAAGGACGT
Organism: Poa pratensis; assembly: GCA_947311845.1. Lineage (NCBI taxonomy): Eukaryota > Viridiplantae > Streptophyta > Magnoliopsida > Poales > Poaceae > Poa > Poa pratensis. The sequence continues at coordinate 26,560,829 of CAMZMU010000010.1, forward strand.
TATTTCTACCAGCAAGGCAGATCATCCCTCTTTCTCTTTGGTTTACACACATTCAGGTATTTCACTGTTTGTCATTGCTTACTGATGAATCAGGGCAAAAGTGTGAAGAGAATTAATTGGTTAAAGTTGTAATTAATTGGGACTGGGCACCCCGTTGCCAGCTCTTTTTGCAAGTTATTGGATAAGCGGATGTATATGCCACTAGTCCAGGTGTAAAAGTCCACTCGACAAATAGAATAAAGAATAACCACACTAATTCCTCATGAGCTAGTAAACATTGACACAAAAAGGGAATAATAACATTTTGAATAATTTAAAGGTAGCACATGAAAAATTTACTTGGAGTGGCAAGGAAATACCACATATAGGTAGTTATGGTGGACACAAATGGCATGGATTTTGGCTCAAGGATTTGGATGCACGAGAAGCATTCCCTCTCAGTACAGAGTTTAGGCTAGCAAGGTTATGTAAGCAAACAAGAATATCAACCCGTACACCAAGTTTTATATGACAAACATATTGCAAACGTTATAAGACTTCATACCGTCTTCCTTGTTAACCAAACCCTGTTATTAGAAAATATCTAGACCTTAGAGGTACCACCGATGCAAACCAAATTTTCAACAAGCTTTACGGTAGTTCTTCACTAATAGGCTTAACTCATGTGATGCACAATTTAATCATGATCTACTTGTTAACTCAAAACAATTGACAAGCATCAAGTTATCCATTTTAGTGATCTACAAGATTAAGCAAGTTTTTCCTTATACCAATTACCACATGCAACATTTTCTGAACCAACCAAACACCAATCAATTTATTTCATCAACTCTCCAAACAAATATAAGTGAAGCAAGAGAGTACTTTCTACAAAAGAAAGCTAATAGCTCTGACAAGAGATACATGAAAACAAGAGCTAAAAGCTGAACAGCGCTAGATATGAATACTCAACAAATATAAGTGAAGAATAGGAGTATTCTCATGAAAAAGCGGAGCGTGTCTCTCTCCCAATCAAGAATGCTAGGGTCCAGTCAAGCTTTATTGAAAATAAAAATGCAATACTGAAAATAAAAAGCACACAGACGCTCCAAGAAAAGCACATATGATGTGAAAGAATTAAAATATAGTTTCACTAGAGATGACCTGATAATTTTGACGATGAAGAAGGGGATGCCTTGGGCATCCCCAAGCTTAGACGCTTGAGTCTTCTTGAAATATGCTGGGGAGATCCATGGGAGCCTCCCCAAGCTTAAGCTCTTCACTCTTCTTGATCCTATTATATCATCCTTCTCTCTTGACCCTTGAAAACTTCCGTCACACCAAACTCAAAGTAGATCTCATTAGAGGGTTAGTGCATAAAAAAATTCACATGTTCTGTAAAGACGCAATATGATTTGTTACTTTAAACATTAGCTACAGCCACTGATGTTATGTGAAGCTCTTCCACCCAAAAAAGAATTTCACTCAACACTAGTAAAAGAGAGAATGCGAAAAATAAAAAGGCATAATCTGTCTAAAACAGAACAGTCCGCAAAGACGAATTTTTTCGAGGCACTTACGACGCTCAGATCGAGAAACTCTGAACTAATGAAAGTTTCAGACATTCATAAAGATTACGCACAAAAATTTCAGATTTTTTAACAATCTGGTGATTTTAGGAATTTCGTACAGTGAACAGCAAAAATCTGTTTCTGCGCAGCAATCAAAATTAAGCATCATCTTATCATTAGAGGCTACTCTTGGCACAACAATGCGAGAAAATAAAGATACAAAGGAGTTGCTACAGAAGTAAACAAACTCCTTGACTCAATAAAAGAAAAATTGCAGAAAAATAAAATGGGTTGCCTCCCATAAGCGCTTTTCTTTAACGCCTTTTAGCTAGGCACAAAGCATGCATCAAGTATTACCAAGTGAAGAAGCATCAACATTGTAGTTTGTTCGAACAATAGAATCATAAGGTGGCTTAATCTTCTTCCTAGGAAAGTGTTCCATACCTTTCTTGAGAGGAAATTGATATTTTATATTCCCTTCTTTCATATCAATAATAGCACCTACAGTCCTAAGAAAAGGTCTTCCCAACACAATAGGGCATGATGGATTGCACTCAATATCCAAGACAATAAAATCAACGGGGACATAATTGTTGTTAACCATGATAAGAACATCATCAATTCTTCCCAAAGGTTTTTTAATAGTAGAATCAACAAGGTGAACATCCAAATAACAATTTTCCAAAGGTGCTAAATCAAGCATATCATATAATCTTTTAGGCATAACAGAAATACTAGCACCAAGGTCACACAAAGCATTGCAATCAAAGTCATTCAATTTCAATTTAATGATGGGCTCCCAACCATCTTCTAACTTCCTAGGGATAGAAGCTTCATGTTTTAATTTCTCTTCCCTAACTTGTATGAGAGCATTAGTAATATGTTTAGTAAAAGCCATGTTTATAGCACTAGCATTAGGACTTCTAGCTAGCTTTTGCAAGAACTTAATTACTTCAGAAATATTGCAACCATCAAAATCAAAGTCATTATCATCAAAAGTAATGGAATTATTCTCTTCCTTATTGCTAGAAATTTCAGCATCTTTATCAAGGACAGTTTCAGAGTTATCAGGCAATTTAGGACATTTTGCAATAGAAGTGGAAACATTACCAACACCAACTATCTTGCCATTAATGGTAGGAGGTTTGTTAACACTTGAGTTTGAAGCCTTTTCAGAAGTAGTAATAGTATAAACTCTAGCAATATTGTTCTTTCTAGCAATTTCATCCTCTCTTTCCCATCTAGCATGCAATTCAGCTAACATCCTCACATTGTTATCAATTTTAACTTGTATAGCATTGAGAGTTTTGCTCTCTTTAACATCATGAGGCATGTTCTTTAGTTTCAATAAGTCAACATCAAGAGCAAGACTATCAACTTTAGAGGAAAGCACATCAATTTTCCCAAATTTCTCCTCAACAGTTTTATTGAAAGCAGTTTGTGTACTAATAAAATCCTTAAGCATAACTTCAAGATCAGAGGGTACACTCTTATTATTATTGTAGGAGTTACTATAGGAATTTCCATAACCATTGCCACTATTAGAAGGATAGGGCCTATAATTGCTATTACCAAAATTATTCCTATAAGCATTGTTGTTGAAATTATTATTTTTAATGAAGTTCACATCAACATGCTCTTCTTGAGCAACCAAAGAAGCTAAAGGAACATTATTTGGATCAACATGTGTTTGACCATTTGCAAGCATAGACATAATAGTATCAATTTTGGCACTCAAGGAGGTTTCCTCAACAGAATTTACCTTCTTACCTGTTGGAGCTCTCTCGGTGTGCCACTCAGAATAATTAATCATCATATCATCAAGAAGCTTTGTTGCAGCACCCAAAGTGATGGACATAAAGGTACCTCCAGCGGCCGAATCCAATAAATTCCTCGAAGAAAAATTTAATCCTGCATAGAAGGTTTGGATGATCATCCAAGTAGTCAGTCCATGAGTGGGACAATTTTTAACCAATGATTTCATTCTCTCCCATGCTTGAGCAACATGTTCATTATCAAATTGCTTAAAATTCATTATGCTACTTCTCAAAGAAATAATCTTAGCAGGAGGATAATATTTTCCAATAAAAGCATCTTTGCATTTAGTCCATGAATCAATACTATTTCTAGGCAAAGATAGCAACCATTCTTTAGCACGTCCTCTCAAGGAGAAAGGAAAAAGTTTCAGTTTAATAATATCACCATCTACTTCCTTGAGCTTTTGCATTTCACAAAGTTCAACAAAGTTATTAAGGTGAACAGCAGCATCATCAGTACTAACACCAGAAAATTGCTCTTTCATAACAAGATTTAAAAGTGCAGGTTTAATTTCATAAAATTCTGCTGAAGCAGCAGGTGGAGCAATAGGTGTGCATATGAAATCATTGTTGTTCGTGCTAGTGAAATCACACAACTTAGTGTTCTCAGGAGTACTCATTTTAGCAGAAATAAAAACAGTACAGAAAATAACTTGAAAGTAAACTAGATGCAAGTAACTAATTTTTTTGTGTTTTTGATAATTGAAAGCAAACAAGATAAAATAAAATAAACTAAGCAAGACAAAAACAAAGTAAAGAGATTGGAAGCGTGAAACTCCCCTTGCAGAAGACTGCTGTCTCCCCGGCAACGGCGCCAGAAAAATAGGCGTCGAAGGGGAGATAGGAGTCTGCTGAACCGAAGTGCTTCCACTCCCCGGCAACGGCGCCAGAAAAATAGCTTGATGACGTGAAACACACGTTCGTTGGGAGACCCCAAGAGGAAGGTATGATGTAGTCAGCAGCAAGTTTTCCCTCAGAAAGAAACCAAGGTTATCGAACCAGTAGGAGCAGCAACTCTTCAGAAGGTTGTCAACGGCGCCAGAAAAATAGTGTTGTTGATGGGAGTCTGGACTGTTGACGTGGAATCTGCACACAACACAATCAAACTACTTTGCCCCAACGAAACAGTGAGGTTGTCAATCTCACTGGCTTGCTGAAAACAAAGGATTAAACGTATGGTGTGGAAAATGAGTATTAAATTGCAGAGAATGAAAAAGGAACAGTTTGCAGTTTGTGGTTGTTTAATCAGTGTAAAAGAATGGACCGGGGTCCACAGTTCACTAGTGGTGTCTCTCCATAAAAGATAACTAACATGTTGGGTGAACAAATTACAGCTGGGCAATTGACGAATAGTGAGCGCATGACAATGCATATACATGACATGTTGACTACTATGATATTTAATTGGGCATTACGACATAATACATAGATCGTTATCCAACAGCATCTATGACTAATAATCCACCGCCGGGTTGTCATCCGAGTCCCCCATTGGTATTAAGTTGCAAGCAACGGATAATTGCATTAAGTAAAGTGCGTAATGTAAACAAACACATATGTCCGTGGACATAGCATCGTTAGGTTATCCCTAGTGGCAACAGCACATCCACAACCTTAGAACTTTCTGTCACTGTCCCAGGTTAAACGGAGACATGAACCCACTATCTAGCATAAATACTCTCTCTTGGAGTTACAAGCATCTACTTGGCCAAAGCATCTACGAGTAACGGAAAGCATGCAAGATCTTAAATAACATATAAGATAGATTGATAATCAACTTGACATAATATTCAACGGATCCCAGCAAACACAACATGTAGCATTACAATAATATGATCTTGATCATGTAGGGCAGCTCACAAGATCTAAACATGATGGCACAAAGTGGAGAGACAACCATCTAGCTACTGCTATGGACCCGTAGTCCAAGGATGAACTACTCACGCATCACTCCGGAGGCAGGCATGGCGATGTAGAAGCCTCCGGTGACGATTCCCCTCTCCGGCAGGGTGCCGGGAAGAGGTTCTGAACCCTCCCGAGCTAGGGTTGACGACGGCGGCGTCTCTGGAACTTTTCGTGGATATTTGCTCAGGTACTTAGGGTTTTCGCGTCGGGGGGAATAAGTAGGCGAAAGGGCGGCGGCTGGAGAGGCCCGTGGGGCCCACACCACCCCAGGGCGCGGCAGAGGGGGGCCCGCGCCCTGGCCATGTGTGGGGCCCACGTGGCTCCTCTCCGTCGCCTCTTTGGTCCGTCAGATGATGTTCTGGTAAAATAGGGACTCCCGTGTAGTTTCGTCCAATTCCGAGAATATTTCCAGACTAGCTTTTCTGGAATACAAAAACAGCAGAAAACAGGAACTGGCACTTCGGCATCTTGTTAATAGGTTAGTCCCAAAAAATGTATAAAAGTGATATAAAGTAGATGCAAAACATGTAGCAATTGGTATAAAACAAGCATGGAACATAAAAAATTATAGATACGTTTGAGACGTATCAACCAGCCTGTTGGGCCGACCACGAGATGGGTTGAGGCCCAACTCTGTCTATGTTGCCGTAGGCGTAGGATAGCTCCTGACAACTAATTACAATATGATTTAAGCTCTCATCCCAAACTAACTTTCTATCCAGGTGGAATGTTCTCTATATATACTTGTTTATGATTGTTGTGTAGCTCTTCCATGCCAATCATGACTTTGTATCAGAAATTGAGAATACAAACAACCAGGAGTAGCTTTCCTACTTACTATTGGGTCATCCAGGATTGTGTATTGACCCCAACAATAACCGATATATTTGTTTTATAGTATTCATCGGTTGTTTTTATTTTCCTTGAAAATGTACCTTAAAGCGGCACTGTAGTTTGTGCCTACGCCGATGGCCACTTGTAGTCTGGTACCACAATTATGAGTTCCAACTTTGTGATTGGCTTTTTGTTGAACTGATGTAGCCAGAGTTGAGCATCTGTAAAATTTCCTTGCACTAGAGGTATATAGCGTGACAACAATGAAACATTGCCACATGATTTATACTTGTCCATTTCTTGTGACATATTTCTACAAGTGATCTGAGATTGTGGTTACAGTTTCATGCTCCTGAGAGGGTTTTGGTCTGAAATGTTGCGTGTATATAACTATCTGTCGATTTGCCTAAGTAGGCTAATATTAAATCTGTACCATTGCTTGCTATCATATTTGTAGCACTTTTCTTGCTATATAAATTCGTCTAAATATTGATCTGTATGATTTGATTTGGTTGTTTCTTTGCGAATGTCAGAGTTTGGAACTGTCAAGAGCCTAGTATTGTGACTAAATTGCTTAAAGTTAGTTTCTAGTTGCTTGTCAATTTTCATATGGTTGTTTATGTGTGAAAGTATGTGTGTTAGGACTGGACTTGCCTATTCAATATTGCCAGCTATGTTGCCTACTAGTGCTACCAACTTGCCCAATGTTATCTAGTTTTCTGTAAGATTTTATTGTGTTTCGTTTCTTCTATGTGAAAGTAAGTTTGCTTGAGCTGTGCTTTTGCCCATTTCATATTCCTATGTTGCTACCAACCTGCCTAGTGCTATAATTTCTACTCCATCTATGGCTCCGTCCCATAATATATGATGTTATTACAATCAATATGGAGTATGTTGGTTATAGTAACATCTTATATTACGGGACGTAGGGAGTACGTACTTGCCTCTTCGGTTTCACCAGGTTGTCTATGTGTGGGCTTATCGAAGTAAGTGTGATGGAACTGTGAAGTTGCGTATTCCCCGCACTTGGATGTTCCAACAGATTTAGAGAGGAGGGATAGTAAAGGGGAGGTTTTGAACACTGGAAAACAATCCTTCTAGATTGTCTTATCTTAGTGCTAGGTTTGCTTAGAGCATCTTCAACCGGTCCCCTCAAATCCTCCCTATACGTCTGGCAGCACAGTCCGGACGTGTCCGGTAAGAAAAAGAGAGAAAAATCATCACCCAAATGGTCGCCTCAAACTGCCCTATACGTTCGGTCTGTCCGACAATCCCCAAACTTAAGACATATGTGGGAGAGTTTGGGGTAGGATTACATGTCCGGTCACACATCCGAGTTGTCCGCTTGGACCAATTTTTCCTTTCTTTTCCTTTCTTTTGTCCTTCATTTATTCTTCTCTCTCCTTGATGTAGCCCAGCCTACGCCTCCTACATCAAGTGGCCCAATGACAAGAGCAAGAGTCAAAGCTCTCCACGATAAGGTGAATTCACTCCTATCTATGTGTGACCTCGACACCCCTTTGAATGGGTTGCTACTTCATTCGGATACTTTGTGCATACTCAGAAACCACCTTGATGACAACCCACAATGGAGTGGAGAAGATGACCAAGAGAAGACCCAAGAAGATGGCCAAGAGATGACGCAAGACGAGGGAGAAGAAGCGGAGAAGACTGGAGAGCCGGCCTCCCAGCAGGCCTGGGCCGGCCCCAGGGCCGGTTTGCATCCAGACACGGCCGGCCTCCAGGCCGGCCTAGGCCAGGTCACAGGCCGGCCCGCCTCTCGACTCGACCGGCCTTCCAGCCGGCCAGGGCCGGACCCAGGGCCGGGCACCCGCCCGAGGCAGCCGGCCTCCCAGCCGGCCTGGGACGGGCCTCCACCAGACGCGACCGGCCTCCAACCGGCCCCGAGCCGGCCCCAAGGCCGGTTTCCCTGAGTCCTTCAGCCTGTGCGCTTGACGGGCCCGTGTGGCCTTGTACCTCCCACCTTTTCACCTACTTCGTGACTTAGACTATAAATAGACCCTTCCCCTCCAGATCTAGGGTTAGACTATGTTTTGGGAAATAAAGTAGAGCCTTGCTCCTTCTTCTCAAAGTGTCTCTTTCCTCCTATGGAGATGAATCAAGGCCTCCCTTGTGGAGATGAATCAAGGCCTCCCTTGTGGAGAAGATCCCTTCGTGGATACCAAGACTTCCTCTTGTAGTTGCGATTACTTGCTAATCTTCCCTCTTTGAGTGGCTAGATTGGGTTGGTTGGATTGACCAATTGGACAAACAATCCTAAGAGTAAGGTGTGCTTGGGAGAGGAGAATTGGGGGCTGCCCTAGGGGATTTGTTACCAATTGAATCTTGCTGAGTTGCTACTTGCTAGTTATCTTTGATTTGAGAGTTTTCCCCTCTTTGTGTTCTTGTGTTCATCACTTGTTCTTCGTGTTCATCGTTCCCTCCGTACAAATCCGTGAAAATCGGGACCAACCCACATCATATGGTATCAGAGTTCTAGGTTGACACGGATTTGATTTGTGTTTCCACCAAAATCCACCAAATTTTTCTTCGTTTTTGAGAAATTCGAAAATTTCCACCAAAATAGCCATTTTGGGATTCGAGCGATTTGGTCGATTTGATGAGTTTTTGGTAGTTTTGATCCATGGATCTGTTGCTTTAGGACCCCCTCCACCCTTGTTTGCGTTCCCTAGCCTTAATTTTGCCAATTTCCCACGAAATCGAGGTTTTTCGCGTCGTTTTTCTGCCCAAATTCGCGGATTTTCGAGATCCAACAAGCCGGCCCCACAGCTGGCCCAGGCCGGGCCAGAGGCCGGACCCCAACCCGACGTGACCGGCCCCCAGCCGGCCCAGGCCGGCCCCAGGCCGGTTTGCCCAGAAAATTTTTTTCCTCCTTTTCCTCGGTTCGTTTTGGCAATTTCCTTTGTTGTTTGAGTCCTTTTCCGGTGTGTGCAACGTCTACAACATCGACAAGCTTCCGCAACAACGCGTCATCAACGCCAAGCAAAGACGACACCAAGGACTCGACATTTCCCCACATCGTAATCCGTTGTGAACCCTTCTTCCTTTCGCGTACCTTGACCTATCGGACTAGCTCTTTGATATTGCGGGCATTGCACTTGCGAGTGATTGTCTTAAAGTATTGGCGAGTGTGTATCGTTAGAGATCTTGGCACTAGCAAAAGAGAAGGAATCATCGTCAAAAAGCAAAAATCAAAAAAAAAGAGAAAAGAAAAGAATCAAGTGGTGCCAAGTATCATCTCTTGTAGGTTGCGACAAAGCTAAACCGCCAAAGTGAGTGTGAGTGTGTAACTCTTGTGCAAATCCGTTGCCCACAAAAGCAATTGAGCTAGCGTCCTCTTGTGTTGGGTGACATTTGAGCACGTAGTCTTCGTTAGGTTGTCTATCTTCGAGTGCTCGCCCTTTGGTCGCCCAACCCCATCATTCGCTTTTGTGTGTGTTTCTTGATACTTTGTGGTTGGAGTTTCTTTGGTAATTTGATCATTGTGGATTTTCTCTACCTTTGACAATATACTTTCGCGGTTTGCTTGTTTCGTTTGCCACTTCATACCTTCCTATCCTCATAAGTGTGTGTGTTGGGTGTTAGAACCGGATTCTCCTCTCAAGCCACATTATACTTGGGATATAGTTTGTCTTGGTTTTTCCTTACCACACATCTCACTTGTTCTTGAGAAAATGTTTAGGGGAAGTACAAACGGAAGCTCAAGCTCGGAGATGAAATCCATGGTGGAGTTCGCGGTGATCATGGCTATGTCACACAATCGGAGTTGTTGGTCTTCGACACCTTCTTCGTGATGGCTAGGACGCTACGAGCGCCGTCTTCAAACTCAAGAGAACAACTTCAACGACGCATGCATGCGCAAGAAGCATATGGAGCGGTGACCGAAGCTATCAACAACCTTGTGCGACAACGAGCTTCTTCACGCTCAAGCCGTACAAGAAGCACCTCAAGGTCGACACAAGCACGTCATGGACGTCATGAACCTCGACAAGAACGTCAACATGATCCAAGGCGCGACGCCCATGAACGACCTCCTCCTACGTTGAACAACCACATGATCTTCACGCGAACAATGCCAATGCGCATCAAGAACAACCTCACCAAAATGATGAACGTCACGAACGCATACCATCACCACCACCGCAACAACGTGATCGTCATGACCCATTGGCTAATGACAATGGCGTTCCGGGTGCGAATGACTTTGGTGAACAAGGACGTCACCCCGTCATCCTCCAAGGCCACGTCATCAAAATCATGACAATGCGAACAATAACGAACAACCCGTTCCTCAACAAGAGCTACCTCCTCAACATGCCTCTCCTCGTCAAGAGCTTCCACATGATCGTCACAACACCAACGTTCCGAGTCAAGTGATAACGAGTCAAGCCAACACAATGGTGATGGACTCAATCGAAGGAGACGTGGACGTGCATTCCCACGTGGTGGCCACGTGACGACTATGATGACTTGACCAACGTCCGCTTTGACATACCCAAGTTCTACGGCACAAGTGATCCGGAAGCTTACTTCTCATGGGTACTCAAGGTTGACAAGATCTTCCGCGTGCAACGCTTCTCCGACAACAAGAAGGTTGCCTTAGCCTCGATGGAGTTTGAAGAGTATGCCCTCTTGTGGTGGGAACAACTACAAGATGCTCGCGTCGCTAACCACCAACAACCAATTGACACTTGGGTTGAAATGAAAGAAACAATGTACAAGCGCTTCGTGCCAAGCCATTACACTAGAGACTTATACAAGAAGTTGCAAGAGTTGAAGCAAGGTTTGAAGTCGGTTGACGAGTACTACAAGGAATGGAAATCTCCATGATGAGAGCCAATGTCAACGAGTACGAAGAGCAATCCATGGCTCGTTTCATGAATGGCCTCAACTATCCATCAAGAAGATCGTGGAGTTCCAACCATATGCCTCTTTGGTTGAGCTAGTACATCAAGCTTCCAAGGCCGAGCGCCACGTGCTTGAAGAGCTCAAATACCTCAAGACAAAGGCATTCTTCGCCAACAAGCCTTCTTCGTCAACTCCTACACCTTCACAAGCTCTTCCTCAAGCGAACACTCGAGGTCCTCCAAGAGTCTCTACATCGACACCTCAAGCGCCTCAACCTTTCAAGAAAGTACCTCCCCTACCAAGGCGCCTCAAGGATCTTCGTCCGGCACAAGACTTTGCAATGCTACAAGTGCGGCGGACAAGGGCACAAATCTTTTGAGTGCACCAACAAGAAGGTCATGATCATCAATGACATGGGAGAGTATGAATCTATGAGTGAAGATGAGTACAATGCTTTGAACAAGGTCGCCACAATGCAAAGTGCTCAAGAAGAAGAAAGTGAGATATATTGTGATGGCGACAACAACCCTTCCTTGGTTGTGGCAAGAGCTTAACCACCAATGTTCAAGTGGAAGAAGACCAAAGATGCAACTTGTTTCAAACAAGAGCGGGAATCAATGGAAAGTCCATCAAGGTCATCATAGATGGTGGAAGTTGCCACAACCTAGCGAGCAAAGAACTTTGTGATAAGCTCAACTTGAAGTTCAAGAAGCACCCACATCCTTACCATGTGCAATGGTTGAGTGATACCGGAGCCGTCAAGATTCAACACATGGTGCAAGTGTCCTTCAAGATTGGAGCCTATGAAGATACGGTTGATTGTGATGTTGTGCCTATGAACGTTTGTCACTTACTCCTTGGGCGTCCATGGCAATTTGACAAGGGTGCTATGCATGATGGAAGGACAAATACTATAGCTTCAAGAACAACGACAAGACCTTCGTCCTTCGTCCCATGACACCAAGTCAAGTCATCGCCGACAACGCCAAGACTATTGCAAGGGCACAACAAGATCGTTCGTCAGTGAGATGAGTGGTGAGCGAGAGACCCACCATAAAGTGAGTGAGAGCCACAAGCCAAATGAGTGTGACACTTCAAAGAGAGTTCCCACAAAACTTACACTATTTGCCACAAAGAGAGATGAGGGAGTTGAGAGAGAACCCATCCACCCTCCACTATGTGCTCATATGCAAGGGTGAAGTTTCTATGACTAACACTTTCACAAACCTTCCTCCTTCTTTGTTGTCTCTTTTGAAGGACTTTGAAGATGTCTTCCCTCAAGAAGTGCCACCGGGACTACCTCCTCTACGCGGAATCGAGCACCGCATCGACCTTGTTCCCGGCGCACCGCTACCAAACCGCGCTCCTTACCGCACCAACCCCGAGAGACAAAGGAGATCGAGCGGCAAATACAAGAACTTCTTGCCATGGGACATATCCGCGAGAGCTTGAGTCCGTGCGCCGTGCCCGTCATCTTGGTACCCAAGCACGACAACACTCTTCGCCTTTGCATGGATTGTCGCCCCATCAACGCCATCACCGTTCGGTATCGCCATCCTATCCCTCGACTTGATGATATGCTTGATGAGCTTTGTGGTTCCGCTATATTCTCCAAAATTGATCTTAAAAGTGGATATCACCAAATAAGATGTGTGAAGGTGATGAATGGAAGACCGCATTTAAAACAAAGCTTGGTCTTTATGAGTGGCTGTCATGCCATTTGGTCTTTCCAATGCACCTTCTACTTTTATGCGTCTCATGAATCATGTTTTGCGTCCTTTCATTGGAAATTTGTTGTGGTATACTTTGACGACATCCTTATCTATAGCAAATCTTTGGAAGAGCACACTTCTCATGTTGCTCAAGTTTTGTTGGTTCTTCGCAATGAAAAGCTTTATGCAAATCTTTCTAAGTGCACTTTTGCCACCAACAAACTTGTTTTCTTGGGTTTTGTTGTTTCTTCGGATGGAGTCGAAGTTGATGAAGCAAAGATACAAGCAATTCGGACTTGGCCTTTTCCGATGTCACTTGAGGAGTTGAGACGTTTTCTTGGTTTTGCCGGATTTTACCGCCGTTTCATCAAGGATTTTTCCACAATTGCTTGCCCCCTCCATGAACTTACAAAGAAAATGTACCTTTCATTTGGGGCAATGCACATGATTTTGCTTTCAATGAGCTCAAACGGTTATTAACCGAAGCACCACTCCTTGCCCTTCCGGATTTCTCTAAGACATTTGAGATTGAATGCGATGCAAGTGGATTGGGCATTGGTGGAGTGCTTATGCAAAATGGTAGACCCATCGCATACCATAGTGAGAAACTAGATGGAGCTCGCTTGAATTACCCCATTTATGACAAAGAGTTATTTGCTTTGGTTCGTGTTTTGGATGTGTGGCAACATTACCTTCGTCCTAAGGAATTTGTCATTCATTCCGACCATGAATCCTTGAAATATTTGAAAAGTCAAACAAATTTGAACAAAAGACATGCTAAGTGGGTTGAGTTCATTGAGTCTTTCACTTTGTAATCAAATACAAGAAAGGTAAAGACAATGTGGTCGCGGATGCTCTATCCCGCAAGGCCAACCTACTTACACGTCTTGACATTAGTGTCTTGGGTTTGGATGAGATAAAGAGTTGTATGCTACCGATGCTTTCTTTGGAGACATTTTCGCTCAATGTTCGGAGCACAAAGGAATTGGTGATTTCTATTTGCACAAGGTTTCTTGTTTAAGGCTAACAAACTATGTATACCCGAGTCTTCGCTTCGTTTGGTCCTTTTGAAGGAATCTCATGGAGGACACTCATGGGTCACTTTGGCCGCGACAAGACCTACGCCATGCTCGCCACCAACTACTATTGGCCAAGAATGAAGCGTGATGTGGAACGCCTAGTTCGACGATGTTCTACATGTCTCAAAGCTAAGTCTACTCTAAACTCTCATGGTTATATACACCTTTGCCTATTCCACATCACCCATGGTCCGATATAGCTATGGATTTTGTCTTAGGACTCCCACGCACTAAAACAAACAAGGATTCCATCTTTGTCGTCATTGATCGCTTCTCTAAAATGGCACACTTTATACCTTGCAACAAGACGACGATGCTTCACACATTGCTACTTTGTTTTTCAGGGAAATCGTCCGTCTTCATGGAGTGCCAAGACCATTGTGTCGGATCGTGACGTCAAGTTCGTGAGCTATTTTTGGAAGACTTTGATGGCCAAGATGGGAATCAAGCAACTATTCTCCACCGCATACCACCCTCAAACCGATGGCCAAACCGAAGTGGTGAACCGAAGCCTATCTACACTCCTTCGTGTGTTGATCAAGCCTAACTTGAAGAATTGGGAAGAGTGCATCCCACACGCCGAGTTCGCCTACAATCGAGCACTACACGCGCAACAAAGAGAACACCCTTCGAGATCGTCTATGGCTCCAACCCCTACACCGCGCTCGACATGCTACCACTTCCACTCCGTGAGCAAGTTAACATGGACTTCGACAAGCGAGCCGCTTACATGAAGAAGCTCCATGAGGAAACAAGAACTACGCTTGAGAAGCACAACAAAGACCATGCTACGAAGATGAACAAACACAAGCGCGCCATGATATTTGAAGAAGGAGACCTTGTTTGGCTACACCTTCGCAAAGATCGCTTTCCGGATGCAAGGAAGTCCAAGCTTCACCCTCGTGGAGATGGACCTTTCAAGGTTATCAAGCGCATCAACGACAATGCCTACAAGATCGACATCTCCACTCCAAACACTTGGTCCATGACACCTTCAACGTCGCCGACCTATCGCCATACCTTGGAACATCAAGCGATGAGGATGACCAAGAGTCGAGGACGACTCTTTTCCAAGGGGGGGGGGAGATGATGTAGCCCACCTACGGCTCCTACAACAAGTGGCCCAATGACAAGAGCAAGAGTCAAAGCTCTCCATGATAAGGTGAATTCACTCCTATCTATGTGTGATCTCGACACTCCTTTGAATGGGTTGCTACTTCATTCGGATACTTTGTGCATACTCAGGAACCACCTTGATGACGACCCACAATGGAGTGGAGAAGATGACCAAGAGAAGACCCAAGAAGATGGCCAAGAGATGACGCAAGACGAGGAGAAGAAGCGGAGAAGACTGGAGAGCCAGTCTCCCAGCCGGCCTGGGACGGCCCCAGGGCCGGTTTGCATCCAAACACGGCCGGCCTCCAGGCCGGCCTAGGCCGGGTCACAGGCCGGCCCGCCTCCCGACTCGACCGGCCTTCCAGCCGGCCTGGGCAGGGCACCCGCCCGAGGCAGCCGGCCTCCCGGCCGGCCTAGGCCGGCCTCAGGGCCGGGCCTCCACCAGACGCGACCGGCCCCCTAGCCGGCCCCCAGGCCGGCCTCCACACTAGCCTCGGCCGGCCCCAAGGCCGGTTTCCTGAGTCCTTCAGCCTGTGCGCTTGACGGGCCCGTGTGGCCTTGTACCTCCCACCTTTTCACCTACTTCGTGACTTAGACTATAAATAGACCCTTCCCCTCCAGATCTAGGGTTAGACTATGTTTTGGAAACTAAAGTAGAGCCTTGCTCCTTCTTCTCAAAGTGTCTCTTTCCTCCTATGGAGATGAATCAAGGCCTCCCCTTGTGGAGATGAAACAAGACCTCCCTTGTGGAGAAGATCCCTTCGTGGATACCAAGGCTTCCTCTTGTAGTTGCGATTACTTGCTAATCTTCCCTCTTTGAGTGGCTAGATTGGGTTGGTTGGATTGACCAATTGGACAAACAATTCTAAGAGTAAGGTGTGCTTGGGAGAGGAGAATTGGGGGCTGCCCTAGGATATTTGTTACCAATTGAATCTTGCTAAGTTGCTACTTGCTAGTTATCTTTGATTTGAGAGTTTTCTCCTCTTTGTGTTCTTGTGTTCATCGTTCCCTCCGTACAAATCCGTGAAAATCGGGACCAACCCACATCACTCCTTCTCCACCAATCACATGTAAATGACCCCACATTTTGTGGAGACTTTGAGGTACATGGTTGGAGGAGACCACTTTTAGGGGCGGTCCGGTCATTATCCGCGGACACGTCCGGACGTGTCCACGGACAGTTTGGAGGCCAAGTTTGACCATTGTGGTTGGAGATGCTCTTACTATGGATTATTTGTACCATTTCTCGCTCATGGCAGTGTTGTAGTTTTTTCTCACACACATTTATGTCTAAAATATTGAGTTGTCAAGTTTCTAATACCAAGTTGCTTATGACATTTAAACAGTTGTACCATTGGTACTGCTATATATCTAAGATCGTACTTGTTATTGGTGCCCAGGTGCTGCGTAATTGCCTACAAAATTATAGTTTCCACTGTATTTTTTAATATTAAGGTGGTATGGGAAGGTATGATTTTGTATTACTGTGTGGACCACCATCCAAGAATTTACCTGTTTTATAGTGCTACTAATTTGACTCGCAATATTCTCAAGTTGCCTACAATATTATGTGTGTGAGCACATGCGCATTTACATATAGTATTTGTGGTTGGAAAAAAAAAATGTTGCCAAGTTACCTACAATTTATGGGTAACACTCCACTCATAAAAAACGCAAAAAACATATATGAACGATTTGCACATAGTCAACCTTTTAAACCTGGGTGATCAAAATATTTTGATTGGACATGTAAAATTCATACGTATAGATTTGTCTGAAAAATACGTTCATAATACAATGTTTTATTTGAGTCTATAGTTAGGTACTTTTAGTAAGAAGTAATGTTCAATGTTATGTTTTGGGAGCTATGTCAATGTAGACAATGTCAACTTTCTCGAGACAAAAAAGGTAGTGCTTATACACTTCCCTATACTGCCACATTCGTAGGATAATTTCATTCATAAGTTCTGCGATTTAAATGTCGTGACATGATCTAATTTGTTGTCTGGCTAGTTTTGACGTGACGAACGTATAGTAATATAGTTCATCGCTTTCAGAAGGATGGGTTATGTAGCTTGCTTTTGTTAAAATTGTAGTTATTCATTTCAATTTTATTTTAACTTGTACGAGCTGGGCCTGCCGCCGCAGGGTGCCGGTGACACTCTTTGAGGTATTCCCTCCGTCCAAAAAACATGTATAGATACATCCACTTTTGGGCAAACTTGAGACACTTATTTTTGGACGGAGGGAGTATTAGATAGATCCGAGTGTAAATCTTATTTGTAAGTTAAGTACCACATGGCATATGTGGTGAGCAAACTTATTTGTAAGTTAAGTACCACAACATAATAAGTAGAAAACTTGTCAATATCATTGTAATTTTGCGGAAAGAGCATGCAAATTTTTTAGCATAAATGAGTATCCTCTTTTCTCGTCGAAGTTGATTTTGAATAAAAATCTGAACTTAAAGCTTATAAAAAATGGAACTAAATTCATAGAGAAAAATAATACTACTTGCTACAAATCTTCTGCTATAACCAATCATCTTTACCATTGATAGTCAAAAGACCACCAGAAAGCTTTCTCACTCGAACTCTTTGCAAACTCTTCACAGAATCCTAAATATCGGCATCTGTTACATTTGTTTGAACCTCTGGCCGTGGTAATTGACAACTTTGCGCAATGACGGGCCTAATTTTTCTCATAGTCTAAAGCCAGTTGTAGCTACCTAGCAACGGGCGATGAATTTATTTTCGTCAAAACATATTAAGATGAGATCTTATTTTAAAATACTCGTCGACACTAACCTGCCGATGTAGATGGATTGTCATTTGAATTAACGGTTTAAAACAAAGTTCTTGAGTTCCCGGATTATAGAATTCCATGCATGCATGGTGATATTAGTAGCTCGGATGAAGAGAGTTGGCGGGCAACGTCCCCTAATTAGAAAAAAAATCATATTCATATGTTTATTATCGCACTTACGTATGCACCAATCGATGGCGCCAAGGATATGGCTAAAATTGGTTAGATAGGTAAATGAAGAGAAAAACTGTATTCATGCATGGTGGCTATTCATAGAGGCTGTGATGCGGATCCACTTATATTCCGCTAAGCTAAGCTCCTTGGATGCGCCCGTCCTGTCGCCATGGACGATGAGACTGGCTCCTCGTCCCAGCTGCACGTCGTGATCTGCCCGTGGCTCGCCTTCGGCCACCTGCTCCCCTGCCTGGACCTCGCCGAGCGCTGGCTTCGCGGGGCCACCGCGTGTCGCTTGTCTCCACGCCGCGAAACATCGCGCGGCTCCCGCCCGTGCGGCCCGCCGTGGCGCCGTTGGTCTGTCTCGTGGCGCTGCCGCTACCGCGCGTGGCCGGGCTCCCCGACGGCGCCGAGTCCACCCACGACGTCCCCTTGGGCAAGTTCGAGCTCCACCTCAAGGCCTCCGACGGCCTCGCCGCGCCCTTCTCCGAGTTCTTGGAGTCCCTGTGCGCCGAACCAGGCGGGAAGAAGCCCGACTGGATCATCGTGGACTATTTCAACCACTGGGCCGCCGCCGCCGCAGTCCAATACAAGGTTCCATGTGCGTTGCTTGTCCTACTCGCCGCGACTGTGGTCGCCGCCTTGGACATCCGTCTCTCCCAGCGCACCGTGTCCCAGTCGGCAGGAGCGACGACAAGGTTCGAGACGGAGCTGATCTCTGTGCAGGGCGTGCCGGGGGTGTCCATCGCCGAGCGGGTCTCCTCGACGCTCGAGAGGTGCAGTCTCGTAGCCATGCGGAGCTGCGTCGAGTGGGAGCCGGACAGCGTCCCTGTCGCGGCGACGTTCGGTGGCAAGCCGGTCGTTCCGTTCGGCCTCCTGCCGCCGTCGCCTGACGGCGGTCGCCGCGGTGACAGAGGAAAGGACGGCGCCGCCGTGCGATGGCTCGACGCGCAGCCGGCCAAGTCAGTCGTATACGTGGCACTGGGGAGCGAGGTGCCGCTGCTCCAGGAGGAGGTGCACGAGCTCGCCCTTGGGCTGGAGCTCGCCGGGACGCGGTTCCTCTGGGCTCTGAGGAAGCCACCCGTCGATGATGACGCCGTCCTCCCCGCAGGGTTCGAGGAGCGCACACGCGGCCATGGCCTCGTGATCACGGGGTGGGTTCCGCAGCTCGAGATGCTGGCTCACGACGCCGTGAGCGTGTTCCTGACGCACTGCGGCTGGAACTCCACCATCGAGGGGCTCCTGTTCGGGCGCCCTCTCGTCATGCTGCCATCATGGGTGACCAAGAGCCAAACGCGCGGCTGATGGAGTGTAGGAAGGTGGGAGTGCAGGTGGTGAGAAACCAAAACGACGGGTCGTTTCACCGAGAAGGCGTCGCGACGGCGATCCGGGCGGTGGCGGTGGAGGAAGAAGGGAGGAGAGTATTTGCTGCCAACGCAAAGAAGCTGCAAGAGATAGTGTCGGACACGGAGTGCCATGAGAGATATATTGACCGATTTATTCAGCACCTGAGATGTTACAAGTAGTGAAGCGTCTTGGTGTTAACTGGGATTGAGAACATCCTCGCCGGAGAACATGTTTTAGTTATAGTATACTGGAATTACTGGAACATGGAACAAGCTTCAGTTTGAATCGTGTATACATGATTTCTTTGCGGTCTTCACCGAAAACTGCTGCGTAGTGGGCCTTCCTTGCGGCGTTTCACCGAAAGCAGGAGAACTAAACTGATCATAACCATCCACAACTGATCCAAGATGAAATACTTTTTTTTTTTTTGCGGGGAAACTAATGAACTTTATTCAGCTATCACAGCGCCAGCAGTATCAGCCTGGACACTGGTAAACAGAAAGCTAGGCGGGGAGTCCATCCAACAATCGGACACCTCCGAGTGCAAGCAAACTTAGCACAAAGGTGGGCCGAATTGTTAGCATGTCTCTTGACATGTTCGATTACAAAGGAATTAAAACAGCTAGCTAGTTCTTCAATCTCTAATAAAATTGGCGCTACAATAGAGCGCGATACTTGGCGAGTCACCCAGAGGTCAACAATCTCCAAGCAGTCAACTTCCATCTTCACTTGCGCAAAACCTCGAAGCTTTGCGAACAGAACACCTTCACGAAGGGCTAACACTTCAGCTACTAGCGGATCCGTGACTCCAGGGGAGGGTTTGCTCCATGCCCCCAAAAAGGTCGTGGAAGATCTTGCAATGC
This sequence comes from Poa pratensis, assembly GCA_947311845.1. Classification (NCBI taxonomy): domain Eukaryota; kingdom Viridiplantae; phylum Streptophyta; class Magnoliopsida; order Poales; family Poaceae; genus Poa; species Poa pratensis. The sequence goes on from CAMZMU010000010.1 coordinate 26,580,900, forward strand.
CGCCTAATCCGCTCTTGCGAGCATCGGTGTCAACTCCCGCATCCGTGTTAATCTTGATCCAGCCATCATCGGGAGGGCGCCAACCAAAACCCGGCAATGTTTTAGCATGTTCTCTTGGTAGATCAAGCAGCGATAACGCTTCCCGCGTTCGCTTCATCGAGAGGACAGGATCGGTACTACCCCCATCATGGGTAATATTGTTTCTTGATGTCCAGATCGCCCACATCACTGTTACGATCTTTGCTCTGTCCACTTCGCTGAACCTTGAGTCGCAAAGAATATCTTTCGACCATGTTTTTGGGTGCAGGTCAGGTAATTTAATATCCAGCCATACCTGCGCCTCCATCCAAAATCTCTTCGCATGCGAACATTTGACGAGTGCATGCATCATATCTTCGTCCGCCCCCAAGCAGACTTTACATCTTGCTAATGTCGCAATATGTCTGTGTTGTAGCGTGCCTTCGACAGGGAGAATACCACGAAGAACCCGCCACCAAAACACTCTAACCTTCGGCACCACCTTCAACTTCCACAACCGAGTCCACATCTGTTTATCATTCTCTGAAGATTCCGTAATCGTCCCTTCCTCTAGAGCCACATGCTCGTTGCGAGTCATTAGAGAGCGATACGCAGACTTTACAGAGTAGACACCCGATCTTTCCAACGCCCATGCCAAGGAGTCTGCACCACCATCACGCCTCAATGGGATATTCAGTATGGCATCCGCATCAGGTGCAATAAAATTCCTTCTGATCACCACCTGTTTCCAACACCCAATGTCGGAATCAATAAGATCAGAAACCTTGATCAACACTTCTGAATCGATTTGATCTGTATTTATCTGAGGCGACGGCGTCATCGATAGCTTTCCTAGAATCCATGCATCAGTCCATACATTGATCGATGAACCATCTCCCACCCTTTTGATTAACCCCGTCTGCAGAGCCTTTCGCCCGGCGATAATTGCTCGCCAAGTTGCTGATGAGCCTCTCGGTACACCGGCCTGCATAAAATCAGTCGACGGGAAATACTTGCCCTTCAGTACTCGTCCACAAAGCGAGGTTGGATCCGCAACCAAACGCCAGCCATGCTTGCCAAGCATTGCCAGGTTAAAATTCTCCAAGTCTCGGAACCCCATTCCTCCTCTAAATTTCGGTGCAACCAGTTTATCCCAACTGAGCCAATGCATCGATCGCCGGTCAAGAGAACTGCTCCACCAATAGCGCACCATGTAACTAATAAGAGTAGCACACGATTTCTTTGTCAGCTTGAAGCAGCTCATGGTGAACGTGGGAATAGACTGCACCACTGACTTCAAGAAAATTTCCTTTCCCACACAGGAGACCATGCGCTCTGACCCTCCCATTATTTTGCTTCGAATTCTTTCCCCAATATGGTCGAAGGTCCCACTCGTGATGCGGCCAATTGCCGTTGGGAGGCCAAGATACCTCTCTGTAAAAGCCTCCACTGCAATGCCCATCAAATTCTTGAGATTTTGCCGAACTGTAGCCGGCGTGTTTGGGCTAAAATATACTGAACTTTTTTCTCTATTTACACACTGTCCGGAGCAATCAGCATAAATGGTCAAGATATCATTAAGCCGCTGGGCATTCTGAACTTTCGCTCCCATGAATATCAAACTATCATCTGCGAATAACAGGTGATTAATCCAGGGAGATTGGGTACTCACACGAATCCCTCTGTCAATATGCAGTCCACCATATAATTTGAGCAAGGTAGTGAAGCCCTCTGCACAACAAAGGAAAAGGTACGGTGAAATTGGATCTCCTTGCCTGAGGCCACGAGAAGGTGTAAAATATGGCAGGAGCTCCCCATTCATCCGAACACTGAATCGAACTGATGAGACACACTTCATAATCAGTCGAACAAAACTTGCACTAAAGCCCATCCTCAACATGATTGCTTGCAAATAGTGCCATTCCACCCTATCATAGGCCTTCATCATGTCAAGTTTGACAGCACAAACAGTATTCTTTCCCCTCTTCCTTTTCTTCATAGCATGTACACTTTCATACGCTATAAGAACGTTATCTGTGATGAGCCTGCCCGGAATGAAGGCACTTTGCTCCTCACTAACAATTTCTCCAGCCACTTCCTAGTCCGATTAGCAATGCACTTGGAAGCAATTTTATACAGGACAGAGCATAGAGAAATTGGCCTGTACTGAGAGATCTTCTGTGGGTGACGAACCTTCGGAATTAACGTGATGGCTGTATCATTCATCCCCTCTGGTAGTTCTCCTCCATTAAGAAAATCTAGAATTGCCAGAACAATATCCTCTCGGAGAAGAGACCAGTGTCGCTGAAAAAATCCAGCAGTAAAACCGTCCACTCCCGGGGCCTTGGACGGAGCCATCTGAAACAACACGCCCGCACTTCCTCAGCAGTATATGGTTTATCAAAATCCTCATTCATCTGCTCAGTAACCGCGGAGGCACAATATCCAGCAACGCTTCCATCGGCTTATACCCTTGGGAAGTATATAAAGCACGGTAGAAGTCCTGAACTTCAGTTTGGTTTTCCTCCCAATTCTGACAAACTGAACCATCAGCACGCTCCAAGTTCTCGATTTTGTTTGTACGTCTTCGCTGCGTCGCTTGTGCATGAAAATATTTGGTATTGCGGTCACCTTCTCGCAGCCATTGTACCCTGGAGCGCTGCCGAAACCAAATCTCTTCCTGACGAAGAGCTTCACGCAGTTTTTTCACTGTCGCCTTTTCTTCCTCTGATGGCCCTCTCCCAACCGACTGACACCTCAACCTGTTCAGTCTTTCACGGAGCTTGCGCACCTTTCGTGCCAAGCAGCCAAACTCTTGTGCACCCCATGTACTCAGATTAGATTGCATAGTATGGAGTGCACTCACTAGTCCTTGTAGTCCATGCCGACCAGCACCCTTTTGCCATTTATCAAGAACTAGCTTATCATAATCCGCATGTGTCTGCCACACATCTTCGTATCGGAACTGTCGCGGACCACCTCGACGATTCTCAGCCATATTATCACGTAAATCGGCGATCACAAAACAATGATCCGATTCAGGGGTGTATATATGCCGAACTCTAGAGTAAGCAAACATGTTCATAAATTCTTCGTTGCCGAAGGCTCTATCAAGCCTAGCTTTTACATTTGCATGACCTGCATGTCCATTATCCCATGTGTACTCAGCACCTGACCAGCCGAGGTCATGTAACAAGCAATCTTCTGTTGCCTCTCGGAACGCTCTCATCTGCCATTCAGGTCTAGATGCTCTGGAGAAGTGTTCCGTAGCATACAACGTCTCATTGAAATCACCCATACATATCCATGCACGGTGTTCAATAGCTAACAATGTTCGAAGGAAACGCCAACTCTGATGTTTGTCCTCCACCTTCGGAGCTCCATAGAACCCAGTGAATCTCCAAGTTTGGCCTTTCCTCTTAACAATACAGTCAATATGACAGTTACTGTAATTCTTTATCTCTGCGTCGACCTCCGCCGACCAGAACAAACCAATACCACCACTCAAACCATCGCTATCAACAGCAAAACATCCTGCGAAGCCAAGTTGACTCTGCAGACTCTCAACACGCTTCGCCGAAATCTTCGTCTCCATCACAAAGAGGAGACATGGCCCTTCTTGCTTCGCTATACTGCGAAGCTCTCGAACAGCCGCTTGGTTCCCAAGCCCACGGCTGTTCCAACTTGAGCAACTCATTGTGACCGGCAGGGCTGCGGAGCAGCCGCTGCCAATTCTTCAGAATTTTGCGGAGTAGGTTTCTTCTTTTTCGACTCCCTTTCACTGTCCAGGCCATTATCTGAGCTCTCAGCCTCTTCCTCAGCTAAAACTCCACCCTCCTGGTGCGGTGAATTCATCAAGAGGGGCCTCTGAACCTTGCGGTACACTTGCTTTGTTGATTGTGCCCCATTCTTCCATTTATTCAGCACTATTCTTTTATCTGGAGATGTAACTCCTGGCTCCACATCCGGGCAATCTTTACGAACATAGTTCTTGCTGTTCTGGGCAGAAGACTGCTCCTTCGACGATCCTTCACCGGAGAAACCTCGCCTCCAATCCTCCGGGGCACGCAAACCCTTACCAAAAGGTAGGTCGCCATTAGAATCCCTAGTGCCCGGTGTAGTGCACACCAAGTCACTATGTCCAATCCTGCCGCACGAGAAACAAAAATGTGGCACCTTCTCGTACTGCACATCATATAGGTCTGTGCTCTGCCTCTTCGGAGACTCAATCAGAACCCAACGCCTCAGCGGTTTGTTCACATCAATCGTAACCCTAGCTCTCAAAAAGCCACCAGCATGATCAAAACTGATTTCCGATGCATTCTTATCAATCTGCTTGGCTATACCCTTGCTCCACTTCTCTTCCCGCAGGTTGAAAGGGAGATTCAGAACCCTAGCCCACAATTGCAGCTTGTCAAACTTCAACTCGGAAGGGCGCATGCAGTCCTTAAACTCAGAGAGAATTACAGCGTTCTTGTTGACATGCCATGGCGACCCCTCCCAAACTCGATCACGATCCAGCTTTGATCCAAACTCTGCAACGAAAGTGTTCTCGCCAACAGAGTCAAAAAACAACCCCTTAGGGTTACCCCAGGCCGGCCGCAGCGCGCTCGAGATCGTCTGCACGTGTAGCACAGAACGGTTCAGCACCTTGCCTGCCAGCAACCACCGATCCTTGGCACCTTCATCCAGATCATCATTCACAAGAGGTGTAGCCTCTTCCTCCGTGATGTCCAATCTCCCGAGTGCCTCCTCCAGTTTTGCCCTAGCCGCCCTCGGCGACAAGGTCTCCTTCTCCTTCCCCTTGCTCGCGGACGAAGCCATCCTCAACCAGCGAGAAGATCCCGGTGCGCCCCGTCGATGAGATCCACGGGCGCCGTCAAAGTCCTCCCGAAACCCTAATCGCCTCCTGGGAGGCACCGGTTATTTCGGAGGAAGTATTGTGCTTTACCGTGGGAGAGTCCAAGATGAAATACTTGTAACTCTCAGGTGCATGCACATAATTATTATAAATCGATGAGCAAATAAACGACGAAAAAGCGCAAGATCAAACCAACGGGGACACAAGATTTAACGTGGAAAACCCTTCCAACAATGAAAGAGAAAAACCACGGGCGCTAGCCAGCAAATCTTCACTATGATCGGGTGTGGTTACAAACACCTGGGATTTACAAATTTCGACTTATCCCAAAACCGGCGGCTTACAAGAGGTATAAATGGAGGCATAACCCTAAGTCGGATGCAGTCCAAATCGAAAACGATCCGTACCGTACCGCGGTTGGGCTGCCGCCCCCTCCGTACACGGAAACATGCAGGATGACGTGATGGGCTAACTTCGGCCTCTGCTCCACTTGGCCCACGCCTTAGGCCACGGGCCTCGCTCCCCTCCGTCCGAAGTTCGCCATTATCTTTAACTTGAATTTGGATCACAATAAAATAACAATGGCTAGAGGAATGACTATGGCAATGATGGTGGTGGCGACGATTCAACGTCGAGGAATAGATGAATTCTCATCTTGGCGGCTTCTCCCCGCTCCTTTTTATAGAGGCAGTGGACAAACCAGGCTTTCAGAAGTCTTCTGATACGATTCTGATGGTGGTCCCTTCAAGAAAGTTGTGTGGTTTGACTTCACAAAGCCACCGACATATAGTATGGTGATACGGTACAACCGCGCCCAACCGTATCACCGCTCGTTAAGTCTCCTATTGATTGGATTCGGCAGCCTATTGATTTGGGAAATCTTCTATATATCATGTAATTCTTCCCATACATGATTAAATTTCATCATTAAAGGTCCATTTATGCAAGGAATTTAATATATTTATAGACCTACGCAATTATTGGTGATTAATGGCAGATAACATTAATAATCTCATCATCTTGAAACTAAAAACACGGCCATGAATTCCCGTAAAGGTCAAATTTGGCCAAAAATACGCCATGAAGAAACTCAAAACACGGCCATGAATTCCCTAAATCTGATGTCCTTTTTTATTTGGATCCACAAATTTTCTCGCATCACATGGACCACGTGGTAGCTAGCAAGAAACCAAGGCCAGCGAAATAGCAGCTCATCCTTGTCACCTTCAGGCCACTTGCCCGTCGATCCAGTCAACACACATCAGTAAACACAAATTTCCGTGGCAGACAGGTAGGCACACCTAAAAAAACAGAGACCGGCAGTAAGCTAGCTAGTGCTATGGAGGAGCAGCACCGGCCGGACGCCGAGGCGCCGCTGCTGGCTGCCGCTGCCACCAAGCCCGATGGCGCCGCGTCTTCGTCGCCGACGCGCAACAAGTATCCCTTCTTTTGCGCCGTGCTCGCCTCCATGACCTCCGTCCTTATGGGCTACAGTGAGTACACACGACACCGTATACATCCGCAATCACCTCCGGCTGCGAGCATACTCTGACACTAACGGCCATGCGCAGACGTGGCCGTGATGAGCGGGGCGCAGATCTTTATGGCGGAGGACCTCGGGGTGAGCGACACGCAGATCGAGCTGCTCTCCGGCGCCATCAACATCTACTCGCTCGTCGGCGCGCTGCTCGCCGGCTGGACCTCCGACCGCCTAGGCCGCCGCCTCACCATCGTGCTCACCAACGCCTTCTTCCTCGTCGGCCCGCTCATCATGACGCTCGCCAGCGGCTACGCGGCGCTCATGGCGGGGAGATTCATCGCCGGCATCGGCGTCGGCTACGCGCTCGTCATCGCGCCGGTCTACGCCGCAGAGATCGCACCCGCCTCCTCCCGCGGCCTCCTCAGCTCCCTTCCCGAGGTGAGCAGAGGCTGCAGAGCAGCTCAATCACTTGCGCGACTTAAATTTCCCTATCCTGGTGTCGTAATACAGTAATACTTCAAAATTGTTTCCATAATGGTGTTTCTTTCTCCGGTTAAGATTTTTATCAACACCGGAGTGATGCTGAGCTACGTGTCCAACTTCGCCTTCTCGGCGTTGCCGGCGCACCTGTCGTGGCGGCTGATGTTCGCGGCGGGGGTGGTGCCCACCGTGTTCCTGGCGGCTGGCGTGCTCACCATGCCAGAGTCGCCGCGGTGGCTGGCGATGAAGGGCCGGACGGACGAGGCGAAGGCCGTGCTCGACCGGACGTCTGACACGCTCGCCGAGGCCGACCAGCGTCTGCTGGAGATCCAGGAGGTCGTCGACGCCGACAACAACGGCGGCAGCGGCGGCGCGTGGAAGGAGGTGGCGACCAAGGCCGGCGTCCGGCGCGTGCTGGCCACCGTGCTAGCGCTGCAATTCTTCTAGCAGGCGTCGGGCATCGACTCGGTGGTGTTGTACGGCCCGCGCGTGCTCGCCATGGCCGGGGTCACCTCCAACAGCCTCCTCCTGGGCCTGAACGTCCTCTTCGGCGTGGCCAAGGCGGGCTCGATCCTAATCGCCATGGCGCTCACCGACAGAGTAGGCCGGCGACCTCTGCTCCTGGTGAGCACCGGCGGCATGACGGCGTCGCTTGTCGTGCTGGGTTCCGTGTTCGCGGTCTTCGCCGGCGCCAAAGACGACGCCGTTGTAGCCGCGGTCGCGGTGGCGGCAGTGGTGGCGTTCGTGTGCTCGTTCTCCGTCGGGTTCGGGCCCCTGGCGTGGGTGTACAGCTCGGAGATCCTGCCGCTGCGGCTGCGGGGACAGGGCGCCGGGCTCGGCACCGCCATGAACCGCGTCATGAGCGGCATCGTCACCATGACCTTCATCTCGCTCTACGGGGCCATCACCATGGCCGGCACGTTCTACCTCTACGCAGCCGTTGCAGCCGCCTCGTTCGTTTTCATCTACACCTGCCTGCCGGAGACAAAGGGCCGGAACCTCGAGGACATGGAGCAGCTCTTCCGCACAAAGTGATTAATCCATCCATCCATCACATTAGAACTAATGAAAAAATTGTGATCAAACGGTATACAAGATTATCGGAATTACTACATTCACCAGTAGGAAAACCCCTTTCTGCGGCGCACCCAAAAAAAATTCTGTGGCGCATGGTGGGTGCGCCACAGAAGTCACGCCACGAAAATTGAAATTTTGTGGCGCACGCGCCGTGCGCCACAGAAAGCTAATAATTTTGTGACGCACCCCACAAGCATGCGCCACAGAAAGTCCTTTTCATATTTAAAAAAAAAAGCTGTCCACCGCAGCCACGTCGCCGTCGGGTGGAGCGGCGTGCAGACCACCGCGGTGGGGACGACGAGCGACTCCGCGGCGGAGGGCGTCGGCGGCCATGGAGCGCGTGCTGAAGCTGCTGGAGCGCGGCCCGTTCCTGGAGGAGGAGCGCGAGCGGAGGTCTGGGCGGGGTCATGGGGAGGAGCATGAGAAGGTGTGGAGGAGGATAGGGGATGGGCCTCTGCTGCTCGAGGTCCAGCGCCGTCCCGAGATGCAGTGGCTCCCCGTCGGTCCTCTGTACGGCGGCGAGCGGTGGTCCTCAATGGCTCCCCGTCGGTCCTCTGTACGACCTGCGGCGAGATGAAGCTTGGCGGCCGGGAGAGGAGGACGGCGCCACGGCGGGGCTCGAGGAAGGATGCGCGTCGGGGAGGGCGTGCATGCCGGCGCAGGTCGTGGAGGAGCTGGAGGTGAGAGAGGGAGCGCCGGAGCAGTCCCAACCCTGCTCGTTGGCCATGGCGGCGAACGGCAGTCGAGCTCCTGCTCGTTGGCCATGGCGGCGCCCGGGGCTCGGATGGCCGGAGGTGGCTTCCTCGGCCGTCCCAGTGTGCGGAGCCGAGCAGCTCAGGCCACGACGCGCTGGCGCCGACAAGGGCGCTGGACAGGAGGACGCCTTGGCTCGCGTCCATGTGTGCGTGCCGGCGGCGGTGAGAAGAAGATTAGCAAGCAATGTGTTTGCTCAGGACCTGGGATGCGGTGAGAGTAAAGGAAATGCTGTACCGTGTGCTGCGTTGTCTGCTAGTAGCCTAGCTAGTACACGTGAAGAGCGAGTGGCCGGGATGAGAAGGACGTGGTAGGTGCGTGTTGGTTTGACCGGTGGAGAGAGAAACTGGATCTGGCCGGGATGTGGATTTGAAAATATGTATTCTGTGGCGCATGTTGGTTAAATGCGCCACAGAAAGTCATATATCTGTGGCGCATCTGGCACATGCGCCACAGAAATATGATTTTTTGTGGCGCATCTGACCACATGCGCCACAGAAAGTCAAATTTTTGTGGCGCATGTGTTTTACATGCGCTACAGAATGTCTAATTTCTGTGGCGCATGCAAAACAATGCGCCACAGAAATTATTTCTGTGGCGCATGGCTATTTCGTGCGCCACAAAAAGGTGATCCACAGAAAGGCAGTTTCCTAGTAGTGATTCTTTCTCTAGAATATTACCAAAATAATTCTGTTGTTCGTCAGCCATTTCCGTTGGTAAATTACATCACAAATTTTAGGTAATTAGTAGTGTTGGGATTACCTTGTAAAAATAATGCAAGCAATTGTAAAGCATATACAGGTTCTTGCAATCTGTATTTTAAATCACAGATGTGTGCTCCTTGTTCTTTGATCCATATCACTCAAATAGAGCACGAGGTACCGAAAGTTCGACTGTCTCCTGAGCTCCATGTAGCCCTTCAATTTACAAAATTAGAAAATCATATTTTGAAGTTTCAAAAGCATGCAAAATCTCACCGTGGAATGATGTGTATTCTAGGCGATGAAAATATACCAAATATAGAAAATAATTAAGCATTCAGATTTCTCAAGCTTGTAGGATACATCATTCAGTCACACATAATATATTTTGAGAAATTTTATAACTTTGACATATAATTTTCTTTTTTTGATAATACTCCATGGAAGCAATTTTAGATCATGCAAGAAAATGTAACAATTTTAGAGGGCCTCCTTTTTATACATATATACTCGCGGTGTATGAGTGACATTGCAAGACAATGTAAGCAATTTTAGGTCATAAACAAACTCTTGTAATCTTTTCTACTTACGAGTCTCTTATAGGATGACTGCTTCATGTTCTTCTATTTGTTGGATTGCTAACTAGTGCACGTTTATCTCATAAAATCTAGCATAAGATTCTATCAATTGTGTTTCGTCACATCACTGAACCAACCGTGGTTTCTCGAGTAGTTCAAGAAACCAATTGTCTTTTCCGTTTTTTTTACTACGATGCAGTTGGTTTAACTACCCTTTTAACAGAGTTAACCGACCAACTGGCTTTCTTATCAAATTATGAGCTGTGCAGTTGATAAGGATGCAAGTTAGTGTTATCGTTGACAAGTGTGCAATTGAGAGTTTTGCAATACAGTTAATAAAGATGAACCGAGCGCAATGCTATCAAGAAAGATGTAGTTGGTATCATGTTTGAACAACATATCTGTGTCTAAAATTCATCATGTCAAATGCACCGGCAGAGCCAAGATTACAAAGTTGTGATGTCAATTCAAAGTTGTATAAATTTTGTATTTTTGCATTATTTTTACCCTATATATATAAAGTTTTTGCCAAAATGGTGTGGACAATTGACTGCACAGCCAAGTGTGAATCTGCCACTGCACCAGACCTCAATGACATCAAGGCAACAATATGCGTGTCTTCTGTGTCTGCTACATCATCTCAACTCCATCATCATTCACTCTAATTTGCAATTGACTGGTTAAGAATTGGTAAACATTAACTTTAGAGTCACACTCTTAACTTACCATAGGCTTTTTCTTAGATCTCAAATATTGACCGAGAGGTCTAGATCATCATATGGCATTTACTACACGGCCTCTTCTGCAAAATCAATTTGGTCCTCATTGCTACCGCAGACAACCATCCACCACCTCTCCTCCCTCATTGGTGAATCCTCCATTGTCACCATCTACGTTCTTCCACCACTAGTACGGAACGACCCATCTCATGGGACATCTCAGCCATCAGATTCTAGGTTGAGCAAACTGGATTAGAAAATAATCCATTGGGGGGTTTTTAGGTGAAAGTGTATTGCATAAGCTACACTTTTTTTTGTAAAGGGGGTTTCTGCCGAATAAGGCTCGCAGGTGATAGGAGATGGGCCGCATGCTAAGTTTTGGCGTAAATGGGCTTTATGTTTACAAAGGGGTTTGTATTTTAATTAACACATGAAATTTGATATGATATAGCTAAAATACCGTTTAAAAAACATTCCAAAATTCTATAAATAAAAAAATTAATCGATCGGTATTTTGGAAAATTCTTCCACACAGTTTGAACATTTGATTTTTTTTTCAAAAGTCCTAATTTGTTCCTTAATAAATACCTAAAATTGTTTTTAGGTTTTATTAAAATTTGAAAATATATATGGATTGGTAGAAAAAATGACAAAAAATCAAGTTCCATTTTTTTATCAATTCAAAGAAAAGGTTAAATGTTATTATTATTAGTATTATTTCATTTAACATTCTAAAATTTGGCAATTTTGGGAAATTGCGAGTTTTAGCTTTCAAAACTTGTTAATTGTGATCATATATATGATACATGTATATCTATGAAATCGGAGATATAATTTTTCAAACACTTTTAAGACCAAAAAAGACAACATGGTAGCATTTGTGGGGGCCACTATAATCTTGTACTTACAAGAAAAATAATGTTTTAGAAATATGAAAGAAGGGAGCAACTTGCAACGCTTAAGAGATTTTATCATCGTGAAAGACCACATAACTTCATAGCAACCAATGTATAGTTAGCTTTTCAGTTTTAGGTATCTAAATTTTGTGCCAATTTGCGTCCATGTCCATCATACCGAATTATTTTTTGGATCATCGTGTGGAGCTTATTTTGGATTTTTTTTGTGAAATACTGTATATGATATAAAGAAGATATTAGTTACACCATGTCTCTATACTTATATGATGTCAAAAGCTACTTAACACATGGAGGAGGCACAAAACAAACTTTAAAAAATAGAAAAATAATAATTATTGACGTAACAACCACAATAAACGAGAACTGCAACAACAATGATGGAACTCGGGGGGTAACAAGAGCGGTCTTGCACCAACGATGCTAAGAGAATGGAAACATCAAACAACGAGGCCAAATGATGGGTTTTCACTCTGAAGAGTGATCTGAGAAAACGCCATGCAATATCTTGGCATGAATGTAGCCATTTGCAGGTTCAACCAAGAAGGTTGAATTTATCAAGTTTCATGCCCCACCCACTAGAACCAAAATTCCAAACTGATCATGAGAACGATGTGGGAAATCCACATATATTATAACACCCACTCTCACGTATGACTCGATGAGACCTACACGTGAACAGAGAATGTTAAATACTACACGAGAAGGCCTACATGTGGACAGAACGGAGGCAAGAGCAACTTTTTCTCAGATCGCGAAAACTGAGACTTGAACTGGAAGACCTCTCGCCTCTGGTACCATGTCAAGTTTAATGCACCAGCCATTATAATCAAAAGTCTAAACTGATAGTTATCACCCCTAAAACTCGAGACCCAACACTCAAAAAGCACCAACTAATCAAAGTCAACCTTTGCTGCCACCATCAATGCACAATCACACTAGCATGGTCCCGATGGCCCTAGCCACACAAATGTTGTCGAACAACACCTACCCATATCGACGCATTACCCATGACGATGAGAATCGAGACTTCCAACGCAGAGCCGATAGTCCATTGACATACGATCACGACAAGGACCAAACCCAAACGTCGAATAGAAGTAGAGTCACCAGACCTGCCTTTGCGAAACCTTCTTCGCCATGTTGAGCACTCGAGTCCTATATACATATGCAACGCATAGTTATTTACTTACGATTAAATGAACACCGGATACACTTTCGTCTCTACGTGTCTAGGTTATCCCTACACTCGAGTTCATTTTCTTATAAGTACCTCCGTGATTGAAATCACGTTCTTTTTACATGTTACTTATAACTTGGGTTTTAGGGTGTCGTCATCTTGTTTAGTTTGACTTATTCTTTTTTGTACTTAGTCAATTTATATTTGAAAACTGAAAGAGTATTTTATTTCACATTTTAATCCAAATTTGTACCTGATATGTAAACGTTCCCACCTTATCGACACCTCAATCTTTTAACAAGGCCTCCTTCAACAAAAGAGACAAGCCCGCCGCCACCATCGGCCACGAGGCGTGTGGAGCTGATTCGGTATGCATATCCATATCCACGTATACAGAAGAGCATCATGTCATCGTAGAATTAATCACAACATGACAAAAAGCTAACAGACGATGATTGAGAGAAGGAAGAAAACTTGAGTTGAGTTTTTCCTCTCTAATCAACTTGAGTAAACCAACTGCACCATGCCGAGGCGCAATAAGCAGCACCATGCATCCCCAGCAACGAGTAGCCATCGACCACAACGCGACAGAACAGATATTACGTACCAGACGATCGAGACGGTCCGACGTGGACGCCACGAGAGCTTCCGTCCTTAGGGCACGTACAATGATAGGGAAATCGCCTTCTCTTAACCATCCACATCATTTAGAGAAGACAAAATTATAAGTTATACAATGCATTATCTCTTACTGTCATCCCTACTAATTAATGTGAATTAGTTATATTTTAGTAGGAAATTTCTAAGGGAAGACAAATGGTACAATGGTGAAATTAGTCTTCCCTTATTTCGTAAGAGATCATCTCTTAGCTAAGCGAAGGCAGTCTCCCATTTCTTAATTCTCTCTCCGCCAAATAGACAAATATCCTACGTGTCAACGCTAAGAGAAGGCTGACGTCACCCCATTGTACATGCCCTTATGCGTCGAGCCGTCTATGCATGACTATTAGCTGGTGGGCCATATTTAACTGGTGATCCGCGTCAGACGAGGGGTGAACATGAGATAGGCGCCGACGTGCGTTTGGTGCATTTGGATGCACAGCCTAATTGAGGAGCTTTGCCTCCTACGAACGGGATAGTGAACCAGAGTTACTCCCTCCGTTTCACAATATAAGATGGTTTCCGTGTTACACATGTTGTATAGATTCGTAACAAAAAGAGTGGACATTTAAATATAAAACGTGTCTAAATAAATATGTGTACATGTGAGTGTGAAAAAAAGCTAAAATATCTTATATTATGGAACGGAGGGAGTAAATAGCAAACTAAACTAGCTTGTTAAAAAGAGTTACATTTGCGAAACAGAAGTTGTACGTAAGTACACCAAAATTTTATCGATGACCGTCTTCTTCATTTATTGTACGAACACGATATCAAATTAGATGAATGGCTCGAAATGAGCTAGCACGGCTTTACATTAGTAAACACATCATTAGCTAGCAAGGCTTTACTCTAAAACACTGCAGAGAAAAAACACGAAAAGGCCTACACGTGGACATAACGGAGGCAAGAGCAACTTTTTCTCAGATCGTGAAAGCTGAGACTTGAACTCGAAGACCTCTCGCCTCTGGTACCATGTCAAGTTTAATGCACCAGCCATTATAATCAAAAGTCTAAACTGATAGTTATCACCCCTAAAACTCGAGACCCAACACTCAAAAAGCACCAACTAATCAACGTCAACCTTTGCTGCCACCATCAATGCACAATCACATTAGCATGGTCCCAATGGCCCTAGCCACACAAATGTTGTCGAACAACACCTACCCATATCGACGCATTACCCATGACGATGAGAATCGAGACTTCCAACGCAGAGCCGATAGTCCATTCACATACGATCACGACAAGGACCAAACCCAAACGTCGAATAGAAGTAGAGTCACCAGGCCTGCCTTTGCGGAAACCTTCTTCGCCATGTTGAGCACTCGAGTCCTATATACATATGCAATGCATAGTTATTTACTTATGATTAAATGAACACCAGGATACACTTTCGTCTCGGTTATCCCTACACTCGAGTTCATTTTCTTATAAGTACCTCCGTGATTGAAATCACGTTTCTTTTTACATGTAACTTATAACTTGGGTTTTAGGGTGTCGTCATCTTGTTTAGTTTGACTTATTCTTTTTTGTACTTAGTCAATTTAGAATTGAAAACTGAAAGAGTATTTTATTTCACATTTTAATCCAAATTTGTACCTGATATGTAAACGTTCCCACCTTATCGACACCTCAATCTTTTAACAAGGCCTCCTTCAACAAAAGAGACAAGCCCGCCGCCACCATCGGCCACGAGGCGTGTGGAGCTGATTCGGTATCATGCATATATATATATCCATATCCACGTATACAGAAGAGCATCATGTCATCGTAGAATTAATCACAACATGACAAAAAGCTAACAAACGATGATTGAGAGAAGGAAGATAACTTGAGTTGAGTTTTTCCTCTCTAATCAACTTGAGTAAACCAACTGCACCTAAGACCTTGGTTTCGCTTTCCCCTCTCTCCCTCTACAGTACCAGAGCGGGCGACCAGGGCGGCGAAAAGCTTTTCCCCTCCTTCCGCCGGCGCCGGAGCGGATCCTCACTCCCTCTCGCCGCTGCGGCGGCGGGGGGGAGTGGGGGTCTTGTTCTCGGTTCCTCGGCGTGTAGATAGGGTAGTTTTAGGTCTCCACGGCGGCGGATTTGAGAGGATTCCGGCGTCGTCTTGGAGGAATAATTCCGCCCCCCCTTCCTCTTCCTGGCCGGCGACGGCGGGTGAGGGGCGTGCTAGGTCCACCGGCCTGCGGGTCTGGTGTTTTGGTACTCCTCGATTTATGGATCGATGGAGTGGGTGCTTCCCCCGGGAGGATGGCGAGGCGTTGTTGTCGTCCTTCCTTTGTGGGGTTTGGTTTCTTCCATCTGCGCGTCGTCGTCGAGCCGCCGCCTCTAGCGGCTCTCTGGAGGATGGAAGAGGTTGGGAAGGAGGTTCGGAGCTCGGCTCAGTTCAGAGGAGAAGTTTTGGGTGGTGGTTGGTGCGGTGTGCTGTGGTTGCCTGCGGCGACTGCGGCCGGACCTGCAGGTGGGAGCGCCATGGCCGTGGTGCGTTCAAAGCTTCAAGCTTCGGCGTCGATCGTCGGACGACATCTGCTTTTAAAGGCATTCGGTGCTCTCTTTCCCAGGAAGGGCGGTGGCCGGCTTCCTGCTTCTCCGGTGGCTCGCCGGCGGTGGGGTTTGGAAGCGTGTTTGGTTGTTCTTCCTCTCTGTTTTTCCTGTTGCTCTAGCTCGGGCTGTGAGCTTGCGTGTGTGTGCTCTTCTGTTCTTCTTTCAGTTTGATGTCACGCAACTCTTTCTCAAAAAAAAAAAAAAAAAAACCAACTGCACCTACGGTTTCAGGTGGGACGGGCGTGCCACCTATCCCGCGTCCCATCCCACCGCAAAAATCCCGCTTATCCCGATTAGCACACCCATTTGTCCCGTACGGGCTAAAAAGGACAGGCCCACCTAGTCCACCGGCAGCCCAGCCGTCCCGTCGTGTTCGTTGACTTCGTTCCCAATCTGAATCGCTACCTGCGAGGCTGCGACCACGTTGTTCTTCAACCGCGCCGGAAGGGAGCTAGAGCGGCGGCCACGCGGGAGAAGCACCAGGAAGGAAGGCAGTTCGAGCGGGGGCCCGTGGCCCGGCGACCCCAGACGGCTTGGCGTCCGCAGGTGGCGCAACATCTGTTCCCCGACAGTCGCTAGCCGCCGTCGCTCGCCGTGCTGCCTCCCTTGGACGGGCGGAGGCCTTCTTCGTCTTGCTGGCGGCGAGCGAGGTGAGCGAGCGCAGGAGACGGCGGCCACGCCGGAGGAGCACCGGGAAGCGAGCTCAAGCGGCGCCCCGCGCGCTCGGGTCATGTTGGAGGAAACCGCGGAGGCGGCGGCGCGGAGGCCGGCACGCGCGCGGGGCCGGCGCGAGGTGCCACCCGTCCCTGAGCCTAACCATCGGTGATGTCACGGGCGCCCCGCCAGCCGCTAGCCGTCCCGCGGATCCATGGGCACCGCCACAGCACTATTGTCTCGCTTCTTTTTCTATTGATGAAAAAGAACTTGTGGATTTTGATGGGATATCTGGGACAATCCCTAAAAGCCCATCAAAATTTGTGTTAGTGGGATAACCGGTTAGTGGGACACTGGGATAAATGGACTTCTAGTTTTGGTGGAGACGGAAGTCCCGATCCCATCCCACTTGCATTCTTAACTGCACCATGCCGAGGCGCAATGAGCAGCACCACATGCATCCCCAGCAACGAATAGCCATCGACCACAACGCGACAGAACAGATATTACGTACCAGACGATCGAGACGGTCCGACGTGGACGCCACGAGAGCTTCCGTCCTTAAGGCATGTACAATGATAGGGAAAGCGCCCTTTCTTAGCCATTCACATCATTTAGAGAAGGCAAAATTATAAGTTATACAATGCATTATCTCTTACTGTCATCCCTAGCAATTAATGTGAATTAATTATATTTTAGTAGGAAATTGTATTTCAAAGAGAATACAAATGGTACAATGGTGAAATTAGTCTTCCCTTATTTCGTAACAGATCATCTCTTAGCTAAGGGAAGACAGCCTCCCATTTCTTCATTCTCTCTCCGCCAAATAGACAAATATCCTACGTGTCAACGCTAAGAGAAGGCTGACGTCACCCCATTGTACATGCCCTTATGCGTCGAGCCGTCGATGCATGACTATTAGCTGGTGGGCCATATTTAACTGGTGATCCCCATCAGACGAGGGGTGAACATGAGATAGGCGCCGACGTGCGTTTGGTGCATTTGGATGCGCTGGCTAATTGAGGAGCTTTGCCTCCTACGAACGGGATAGTGAACCAGAGTTACTCCCTCCGTTCCACAATATAAGATGGTTTACGTGTTACACATGTTGTATAGATTCGTAACAAAAAGAGTGGACATTTAAATATAAAACATGTCTAAATAAATATGTGTACATGTAGCAAACTAAACTAGCTTGTTAAAAAGAGTTACATTTGCGAAACAGAAGTTGTACGTAAGTACACCAAAATTTTATCCATGACCGTCTTCTTAATTTATTGTACGAACACGATATCAAATTAGATGAATGGCTCGAAATGAGATAGCACGGCTTTACATTAGTAAACACATCATTAGCTAGCAAGGCTTTACTCTAAAACACTGCAGAGAAAAAACAGCACAAACAAATAGAGAAAAAACTACACCAAAACACTACAACAACGACTTGAAGCAACTCAACTCAATAACAAGGTTATCGGCGACACCGTAAGGTCCTAAAGACATGAATGGTGTAGCCGGATAAGGTCACAGCCATCACCGAAGTCCCTCTAGACGCGATGACCAAAAGCTACATACAACAAGATGAACATGCACATGTCAAGGGCTCACGAGTGAATCCTTGAAAAAGTGGACAACATGAAAGTGCCGCCACCGCCCATCTAAAGGGGTATGGGCTTTCACCTTGAGCCTCAAAACCAAGATGATGTAAAAGAGACGGCTTCACGATAACGCGCATCCAATGAGGGAACATCATCGTCACCAATTTCGGGAAACCTAGTGAGGCTTTCAAGTGCGTGGTCATCTGCCCCCGTTTATCGTAATGACAATTACAACATCCATATCAATCCTCATTTTTCCCATCGTAATACCAAACTAAGTGCCAGCTGTAGTTTCGGAATAACTGTGCCAACACAGCCAAATAACAAACTTATGGCTCATATGAAACATCCCAATGTCATGAAGCGGCTCAAAGGCTCACCTCTAAGGACAATATCAGCTTAAGTCGGACGATCAGACGAATTCATCAGCGAGTTGCGTCTCTCGCTCGCACGATGTCCCTCACATCCTATCGCTCGTAGACTCCCTCCAAGAGCTACTCCTGTGCTCCTCTCCCGTCGATCTAATGTATCCCCATCGCTTAGCTCCTCCAACGGCATCCCCTGCTCCCTGCCCATTCCTCTCCATCGTTGCAGAAAGGAGACCACAAAGCTAGCATACTGCCATGAAGACTACCATGGTAGTGCTCAAATCTCTGGTAATCCAACATCCTAAACCCCGACGAGATAGTGGACGGAGGGGAATTGGCAAGGGGGCGCGATCTGACGCCAATGTAGCTCTAGTTTTACTATTGTTGAGAATATAAGCAATTGTTCGATTAAATTAAATCATGAACATGACGTGTGCAGTGCTAATGACATACTGAAACTTGATGATAAAACCATGGACTAGATAGATAGTAGAAACATCTAGACAAATCACTAGTACTGCGGATAGGGAAATAAACAAGAGAGGGATAAACGTGTTATACCCTCCACTAGGCCAGTTGGCCGCAGCAGCAGAGGCGTTCGCCTCGTCGGCGATCCTCGACGTCGGTGGTCATGTTGATGACGAAGGCGACGTGGACGTAGTTGATGCAGATGTAGATGCTCCCCAAAAATCTAATCGCCCCTCTCCCGTACAGGATCTGGAGAGGCGGAGTTTCGAAGGCCTGTTCTCCCGTCAGCCGTGTATGTTGTGAATGGGATGGGATCAGCGGTGGCAGCAACAATGGGAGGAACGGCAGTGGCGGCGCGTGGAGCAGATGTGTATTCTGTTCTTCTGGAGAGGAGCGACCTCTCTTATGTAGACGCAGAGGAGGAGGCGAGAGGTCCAACATAAACGAGATTCCCGCAACCCGCGGCGCGCGCGCGTCGTGACGAGGCGAGGCGGGCGGCGGAGGAGGAGCGCGCGTGTGGAGCACCTTCCTTCTCTTCACAACCAACACCTCATACCTGTGGGAGAAGAGCTCACCTTATAAGTTGGTGTACATCTCTCCCAACTAGTCATGTGGGATTAAACTCCCACCACTTACCATGACCATGACAACATGAGCCTTAGGGATTTTTTTTCTGAAATTGTTTGATGGGCCAAAAGCCTAGCCTATATTTCAACAACTATCTCATGATTTTGTGTACGATCAGTCAACATGCTGAAACTCGGATGTGATTTGTTGCGCTCACAAGCGAGATATGATGCGATGATTTTGGGCGTTTGTCGCAAATGTGTGGTTCCATGTTGTCTATGTTTTCGTGAGGTGCTGCGAAAATTGGTCTCTCATGCTCCATACTTGTTTTGATTGTTTCTCGGCGATTTTGCGGTGGCAAATCAGGATTTGATGCGTCGAGTGGGGGATTTCTTCATGTTTTTTTCTTCTGTATTGGTGTTTTCGAAATGTTGTGTATAACACTTGCTGCCCGATTTGGGGTATGTTGTAAAGATCGGCGGTCAATATCTCGAGTTTTAGTGAGATCTAACGGTGGAGGATGGGGCCCATTTCTCTCTCCACCAGCCGGACGACACGCCCAACAGTCCTCCATGTAGGTGTCGACACTCGCGAAGGCAATATAGCAATTGTGAGTGTGAACAGGTCCTCGGTTAATTATGTTCCTCATGTCCGTCGTAAACAGTTTCCTTCTTATCTCTGTTCGCGGCATGAACACGTGATCAATTAGGAACCGTGTCGCGGCCGTACGTATGTGGGTCCTGTCCGCGGCGAAGTGCGATCGATCCCAATTAGAAACTCGTTCTGGCATTTCTGTAGAAAAGAATTAAACCTCCGACCTCTTTCCACCTGTGGATCGACGGTGGCGGTCAACTACTTCTTTGTTTGATATAGATCAATGGAGAAGGAGCGACGGCAACATCACGAGCTCGAGGCGCCGCTGCTCCCCGGCGACGGTGATGCCGGGAAGGCGGCCGCCGCGGCCGGAAGCGCCTACGCGCTCGTCTGCTCCCTCGTCGCCTCTGCCATCTCAATCATCTACGGTTACAGTAAGCAGAGCTCTGCAAACTCCTGATCTTCATGCATGCAAGCTAGCGTACTTGCATGCGTGTATCTTTCTAAGTTTTGCTTCCACAAATATTGTTGATCTGTAGGTGCCAGATATCCGTCAATTAATCGCGCGAACAGATAGATTTGGAAACTATTCTTGTTCTCTTACCTGGATTACGAAGCTGTCCATCAATTTCTTGTCGTGATTAATCTGTGAACCTGGTTCCGTTTGCAGATCGAGGGGTGATGAGCGGAGCGCAGAAGTTCGTGCAGGACGACCTGGGCATCAGCGACGCGCAGATCGAGGTGCTCATCGGCGCCACCAGCATCTACTCCCTCGTCGGCTCGCTGGCGGCGGGATGGGCGTGCGACCGGGCCGGGCGCCGCCGCACCATGGCGCTCTCCGCGGCCATGTTCTTCGCCGGCTCCGCCATCACCGGCGCGGCCTCGGGTTACGCGGTTCTCATGGCCGGACAGCTCGTCGCCGGCGTCGCGTGCGGGTTCGGCCTCGTCGTGGCGCCCGTCTACATCGCGGAGATGGCGCCGGCGGCGTCCCGCGGCTTCCTCTCGTCCATCCCCGAGGTTAGTTCGATTCCACCGTGTTCTTCTCGTCGCTTAACGAATTAGATGCTTTTCTCCCGAGTGCAATGCTTGTGCCGTTGTGCGGGCTAGCCGCTAGCTAATTGCTATTTCCTGCTAATAAAATAAAAATATTTCGAGAGATCGCACTAGATCCGAGGACTCTTGGATCAGTTCTAACGTTGTGAAGAGTAGAAAAAGCTATTAGGACAAGTACAATGGGGTGACATGCTTTTTTTAAGTTGTCATGTTGGATTTACGTTTAGTTGGAGAAAAGAGAATAAAATAAGGAAAGGTTGTCTTCTCTTTAGTTAAGAGATGATCTATTAAAAGTAAAAAAGACTATTTCTCCATTGTACCATGCATGTGCCTTCCATTAAAAATACAATGTCCTACTAAATGAATTAATTTGTTTTAATCGTTAGGGATGGCGATAAGAGATACTAACTCCGATCCGGAAAATTTGTCATGAAAAATGAGCTACACCAATACAAACTTTGTATGTGCTTGTGACAATTAAATCGGATCGAAGGGAGTAATACATTGTGTAAATTATTTATTTACCTTCTCTAAATGATGTGAATGGCTAAAATAAAATGTGCCTTCTCTACCATTATACTTGCCATTAGTGATCAGACGGAGAGATCAAGAGCCAGAATAATTATCTTGATAAAAAAATCAGTTGGTTCACGACGTCTAACTGGGCCATATGAAATAATTAGAGCGAAATCGATCAGTGGAGATTATTTGCACCGGGCACCAGTGGTCCCTTCTGTTTAAAAAATTCGAAAATCATATTTATATGTTTCAAAATATTCTGAGAAAAATCGCCAATGATATATCACACTAATGTGTAAAATATCAACTTCAAAAACATTATATTCTAATCTACACAAAAAATGACAAATGTGTAGATCTGAGAATGTATATTTTCAAATCTCTAAGTTTTATCAGATTTGTTATTTTCGTGTAGCCCATAATATGAAGTATCTCAGATTAAAATTTTACACGTTAGTGGGATACACCATAGGCTACATCTGGATTTTTTTTCAGATTTTTTGGAAACTCACAAATATGATTTTCGATTTTTTTTAACTAAGAGGTAGCACTGGTGCCCGGAATCACAATACACTTTCCGGAAATCGATGGCATCTTTTTCTGCAAAGGAAAATCGGATCGAAGTTCTCTGATGTAATGTGCATTCATTATCCTAGTACGTGATTAGTTGGCACTTGGACGGACAGGGCTGAATGCACCATAAATTCTTGTCTTGCCCCAAGTTGCGTACCGATCCAACACGGTTGAAAGACTGAACTACCTCCTCCCTCTCTGCCTTATCCTCTCGCTTTGAGAGTCGACTCCCGCTCCCAGCTGCCGCCCGCTCCTTCTTGCTCTCCGGCGGCGCTGCCGGCCGGCGAGGAGATGGATTCGGTGGTTGGCCTTCCATGTACATATTAGTAGTAGGATTAGGCTTAGGTGTTGCCTCTATGGCGTTTGGCTTTATGCCAGTTTGGAGCTCACTGCGGACGCCTCCGAGCGGCGGCTCGTGGCTTGGGGCTTCGCGTCCTCCGGCGATGGCGGCGTGGTGCTGCGCGTGGCTGGTGCGGCCGGAGCCGGTGTCTCCTTCAAATAAGCTCGATGAGGTTCGTGCTCTGCATCTGGCTATTTCAGATCTTCGTGGTGAAGAAGGTGATGGTGCGGATGTGGAGTTTTGGCTGCTCTTCCCCTTTCTTGGATTGGGATTTCTTGCGAGCTGCGAGGCTGGCGATCCACGCCGTGTCCGGCTCGACCTCCTGCTCTGGTCGGGGCGTGTCCCCCGCCGACGCGGCATCTTCGACGCCAAGGTCTCGCCGTTCGGCGAGCGATACATGCGGCGACCTCAACGGGATTTGTTTCCCAACAGGCTTGTGCAGGCGACTCAGCGGCCATCCTGCTCCTTTTCGTCCTCCTCTGCGGCGGTCTGCGGCGGTGCGACGGCGAGAGCGACGACGGCGGCGGAATTGGAGATGCAGAATTCCCCAAGGATGTGTGCGTTATTTTCTATTTCTTCGGGGTGTTTTCTGCAAAAGGGGGACAGCTGTTCGTGTCTGGATGTTTCCAGTGTAATCCGTTGTAATATCTAATAATCCAGATACGTTTCAAAAAAAAAAGAAAGACTGAACTACAATGAAAGCTGGTGATTGGAAATGGTATACTCTAACATTTTGCTTTCGAAGGGTTTATGTCCAGCACAGCGGTGAGGGGAGCTGAATGAATATGGACCACGGGCATTTGTTCATCGGCCCAAAATTTGGAATTTTGCCATTTTAGTGTTGGTGTTTTTACCAAACTCGTAACCCTTGTTTTGTTGCTTGTATCTATCTTAGTGAACGAGCGCGGTTCACTGTGTCATTGTCGAATGCGGTGGCATCATGCGTTCGACCGGTTCACCGGATGGAACTATAGAGAACAATAACCGTCGTACTAGGTTAATTAAGATAACAAACAAAATAGCGTAACTCACTCTTTCCCTCTAAGCATGCATATATGTGATGGCGTAAACAATGAAATATCGATATTTTCTTCATGCTTAAAATTCACGACATTTATCCCTCGAACTGCTATTCTGATCGACGTTCAGTTACTTTGTCGTGTTTTTATTTTGTTAGCGAGGCTACATGATACCGTGAAATACTATGATTTGATCTTTTTTTTTAAAGGAATACGATAGGGGAAGCACCTACATCTGACTTTATTTTTGAAATAATAAGAACCCAACTCCGCGTCGGTGAGGAGTTGAATCCCGCTGACTGGGTTGTATATCCACATCCCTAACAAACTGAGCTGGGCTCACCTCTTATATCATACGTTGGTATTTGAAACACTTGAAATACTCACTCTTTACCTTTGCATAACATTGCAATGTCTAAAAATGTAAAGAAAATATCTGAAAGTATGCATTATATCTTTACAATTCTTCTTAGTTAATTTGGCATGTATAAACATTGTAACTGGTGTGATTTTTTTTCTGGAAACATACAAACATGTAATCTATTTTCCGAATCCTCGCTAATATAAACTCTGAGGTGAATATGTAACGCTAATTGGATTCGTCTTTTAGGAGATAAAACACTTTGATCACTTAAAATCTTAAATTAATGCAATGTTGCCAGCGATTATGTGTAAGATTGTGTCTACTCCGCCGCATGGTAGAATAATCGGAGAGATGCCTAGCTTTGAATTAGAATAACCGATAGAACATAGTCCAACTGTACTTGGGAGAGGATAGTAGCCACTTTATTTCTGCCAAGGACCGAGGATGACCTCCAAACGGGAATTTTAACTCTCATAATATCATGGTGTCATAAAGATTCAGTTATATGTGTGGTCATCATTTTAAGTCCCATGGTGTCATAAAGATCACAAGGACAAAAATGTGAAAAGGTTTCAATCTAGATTCATTTGTGGATTTCATTTTGACTCTCATGGTGTCGGTCATCATAAATTTGTCAATACACTTTGTTGTTCACACTCTTATTTATGCCTGCCACGTCAGATCGCCGTCAACTCGGGCATCCTGCTCAGCTACATCGCCGACTTCGCCTTCGCCTTCGCCGGCCTCCCCGTGTCCCTCAACTGGCGCTTCATGATTGGCGTCGGCGCCGTCCCGCCGCTGTTTCTCGTTGTCGTCGCTCTGCTCGCCATGCCGGAGACCCCGCGATGGCTCGTCCTCCACGGCCACCACGACGAAGCCCGCCGAGTCCTCGAGCGCACCACCGGCGACGTGGCCATCGCCGACCGCCGCCTCAAGGAGATCATCTCCTCCGCCCAGGAGAGCCCAAAGGAGGCCGTCTCCGGCGACGAGAAGAAAGAGGCGCAGCCTTCAAAGAGCGTGTGGCGCGAGCTGCTTGTCCGGCCGACGCCATCGGTGCGCCGCGTGCTTCTTGCCGTCCTCGGCCTCCAGTTCTTCCAGCAGGCTTCCGGCGTCGCAGCCCTCGTGCTGTACGCGCCACGGGTGTTCAACCGCGCTGGTATCACCTCACAGAGCGCGGTGCAGGGCGCCACGATCCTCATCGGCGTCTCCAAGACGGTATCCATCGTCATCCCACTCTTCCTCGCCGACAAGCTCGGCCGGCGCCCCATGCTGCTTACAAGCGCAGGCGGCATGGCCGCGTCCCTTCTCGTTCTCGGCTTCTCACTCCGCGCGTCGCCGTCGGCAGAGGGCGCGAGTGCTGCGTGGTGGGCAGCAGCGACGAGCGTGGCGGCAGCGGCGGCGTTCATGGCGACGTTCTCGCTGGGGTTCGGGCCGGTTATATCGATGTACGGGTCGGAGATCCTGCCGCTGCGGCTGCGCGCGCAGGGCACCGGCATCGGCACGGCGGTGAACCGGGTGATGAGCGCGGTGGTGGGGATGACGTTCATCTCGCTGTACGAGGCGGTGGGCATGGCCGGGAGCTTCTACATCTTCGCGGGGTGCGCCGCGGCGGCGTGGGTGTTCGTCTACGCTTGCCTGCCGGAGACCAAGGGGAGGAGCCTCGAGGAGATGGAGGCGCTGTTCGACGGTTCGGCCGACCCGGCGTCGCTGACGACGCAGTGATCCATCGACATTGTGCGCGCGTGGGCCGTGGTACAAAATTTGAAGGATGTGCGATTAGTCAACGCTAGGGATCAAGTAATTTTTGTTCACTTTTACTTGATTTCTACTGCAAGAATCAGTTATTGGCAGTTTGTATATGATTCCCGTGTGTTCAGCGTCATGTCTCCGAAGCGAACATCATTGTCCTATTTCCTGGTCTAAGGACTAAGGAGAATCGGATAAAGAAATGGCCTACCCAAAAAAAAAAAAAAAAAAAAAAATATATATATATATATATATATACATTTGTGCACATTGGTGCTAGCACACGCTACATACAAAAAACAGTACTTCAAGAAAATTCGAAATTTTTATTCGGGTAAACAAGATCAAATAGTGTACTCGTAAAAAAAAAAAATCCGTGAATGACTTCCATTGCCCACTGGCCAGATTCACAAGAAAACACTATATACACGCATATTTGTCATAGATTTTCCATTTTCCCTTGAAGTCAATGTTAGGACAAAAACAATTATACGAGTACAATATTGGAACATCTTTGATTCTAAAAAAGAATCGGAATCCTTTATTTTTAAAAGTGAATATTTATTTTGAAGCATACAGAGTGCGTCGATACCCAGTAGCCAAAGATCCGCGTACCCTCGCTGTCATAAATCTTTACTATTAAATTGGGATCCGTGATGGCAGCATGGTATGTCAAAAACCAGCCATAAAAACCAGTGATGATTGGCTCGATCCCTAACAACACGCGACAAAAAAACACAACACGCTTAAAAAACCATCGCCAACACCACGACAGAAGTCCTCCTGAATTTCAATCCACCGGTGGTCGTAAACGAAAATAATAGAATCTGTGCGGTGGCCGGTCGGTGACAACGTATGAAGGATCCGCTCCTGGCGGCGGCTCCACAACCCTCTCAACGGTGATCTGCCCCCAACCCTCTAGCGCATCCCCTATTCCCCTTTTGCTGTCCTGTGCTCTGCGCTGACGTAGAGATGGCTCTATATATAAGGGCACTAAGAGCATGAGGTGCTACTGTTGGCCGCCAAGTTCCGACTCTCCACCCGCTCTCGCCGGCAAGTAAGGGCGCAAGCGATACATATATGTCATATATGAGTATAATTTAGATATCAGAGTGCAAGCTAAACAACAGAATCATCAGCCAGTAGCAAATTGACAACTACGATTAGAAAAACAACACTCTGCATATGTCTTATGCACCGATCAAAGAGTCAAGAGTAACACACATAGCAATATTGAATAGCAATTTTGGTGTAGCAAACATTATCTTGAAGCAATGCACGAAGTCACGAACACGGTCGGTAGAACATGAACACACATCTTTAAAAAGGCAGTGCGTCAAGGCAGCAATCACTGTCCCCGCTAGGCTGCTGCTCCTCTCCGACATTCGCAAAAAAAAAAAAAAGATTGAGAATAATTTTTATTTTCATTATATGCCCACCTGATCATTTTATATTAGCTCCCTAAATGCGAGGGAGTGCCGAGCGTAGTAAATGTCCATGGCTATCATGGTGTACCAGCTCCGACAAATGCACGTAAGCCTTCTGAGCGTGTGTTCTGGCAAGATTCGTAGCACCAACGACAAGGCTTGCGTAGACAGTGAGGAGGTCAAGACAATGTCCATTGGCAGCTGCCTTCCGGGAGATGCAACAGTTTCTTCGTACACCGCAACCTCTAAGAGGGTATTCTTCGGGTCCACCATGCTCATCAAGTCGACGAGCTTCTCAATGCCACCGGTTAATGGGGTGTATGCCCATATATCATCTGGCATATCATACCCCGCGAGGAGGAGGCGATGACCACTGTCGGTAATCGCGAGGGAAGGAAGTCGATGTCGTAGCTGCCGTCATGTTCTCTGAATGCCCTGTTGACCTCTGGAGATGTCGTGCCAGCGTCGATTCGGCAGTAGAATTCCCATGTGGTGCTTGATTCGTGTCTATTACGTAGCCAGACATCGTAGCAATGCCTATGGTCGGGAGGAGGTCCACCTGAGAAGAGGCATAGTCTCCCGCCGAGCTCTGTGAGACATCGCATTCTCAGAGCCTTGTCCTCCATGACATGGACGTCCGGCGGTGGCTCCACGGTCCCAAAGGTCTCTTTGCTGATGGAGAAGGTGACGATGGTCTTCCCTTTAAATATGAGGCGGTCGTTGCGGAGGAGTTTTTTCCGGAGGGCGAACCAGTAGACGTGCCCTTGCGCAAAGACGCTCGGTGTGCAAGGTTCCACCCAACCAGCTGGCCTAGAGCTCACCGGACGCCACGTCCCGAAGGAGTCTTCGTCGCGGTCGTTCACCACATAGACCTCGCATCCCATGGAAGCGGGGCGCCCCTTGCTGTCGCAGCCGCGGTAGCAGATGCGCACGACCTTGTGTCTCCTGACGCGAGCGTCGTAGCAGTCGGCGAAGTCGTCGGAGGAGAGCGTGGCGGACCAAGCACGGGAGAGGCGGCTGGCAGCCGCGCGAAGATGTCGTCCGAGATGATCTCGTCGGGGACGGCCGGACATCAGCTCGTTGGAGCCATGCACCAGAGTACGGAGGGTTTCGTGAGAAGAGATGAATCGATACGCACTCGGCTAGGCTGGACGCGTCGTTGTGATGATTTGGGATCGCGCAACGGACGCAGGCGAAAATAGCGTCAACAACGCGCGCGCATACGTTGGAGATTCGTTTTGGGAAGGGATAAGTTTTATTTTCGGAAACGCTGTCTATCAGCCGGGGATGCGTCCTCCGCCTCGTCGTGACGCCACGCGTCCAGTGCGTGGAGCCTTCTCATCCACTTATTTCTTATCCGTTCGCCCTCGTCTCCCTGGCTTCGTTCTTTCCACTTTCCAGTCACCAGCGGACCACCATCCGAGCACGCCGCACCTTCTCCGAGCACCAGCGGACCACCATGGCCATGCGCCGCTGCCGCCCCAGTTCAGGCGCCGCTCCACCACCGTCACATCCATGCTCCGCCGCGTCCCGGCCACACCGTCCCCCGCCGTCCACCGCATGACTGCCAGCGCGCCTCCACACATACGGCCCCGCCCTCTTCACCAACTGCGGTGCGAGCGACGTCGATGGGGCTAGCGAGGCCGAGGCGACGCCGGAGGAGATGTGCCCGACAAGACCGAGTTCGCCGTGCTCCCCCCGGTGGATGGCGTCAAGGGGAGGGCCGGTGAGGTGTACAGGAGGCGACGAC
Organism: Poa pratensis; assembly: GCA_947311845.1. NCBI lineage: Eukaryota > Viridiplantae > Streptophyta > Magnoliopsida > Poales > Poaceae > Poa > Poa pratensis. Next base: position 26,609,910 of record CAMZMU010000010.1, read on the forward strand.
CAGGTGGTCGAGACCTAGTTCCGGAGTTCGTCGCGTCTGCTCCTATTGCTCGCCGTGGCAGCGACGCCGATTGCGAGCAGCGTCCGTCCTGCTGTGCGGCGAGGTGACAGCAGGCCAGCCTTGCTACGAGCGACGTCCACCGCTGCTGCGACAGCCGGTCGGCGCTGCTCCGGCAGATGCTGCTGTGACGGCAAGCTGGCATTGCTAGCGTCCGGCGGTGCTACAAAAGATCAGCGGCGGTGCTACCCTGCGCCAACGGCGGTGCTACCAACGGTGTGAAGTTGGCCCATGGTTGCTTCCGAAGAAGTTCGTCGCTGCTGCAAAATTTTGGCACTGGTGCATTATATGAAGGAGATTTTTGCTACTACTTTTTTGTCATCATATGAAGAAGAAATTTGCTACCACAGCTCTTTTCTTTTGCATCATTAGACGAAGAAATTTGCTACGACCGGTGTTTTGTTTTGCATCATAAGAAGGAAGATTTTGCTGCCACCGTTTTGTTGTTTTGCATCTTAGAAAGGAGAAATTTGCTATTATCCTTCTTTTCTTTTGCATGGCAGGAAGATTTTTTTTGCTACCACCGTTCTTTGCTTTTGCAGCATATGAAGGTGAAAATTGCTATCACCTTGCCTTAGCTTTGCATAGTAGGCAAGAGAAATTTGCTACGATCTGTTTCTGATTTGCATCATGTGATGCAAGCTTGAAGCCACTCTTCCAATTTTTGCATCATAGGAATGAGAATAGACGGGAACTGTCAAATTAGAAGCAGCGGTGGTCTCCCCATATCTCCAGGCTAGTACGAGCTCTCGTACCTACGAGTTGAATTTGCTCGGTTTGAAGATTCATTTTTATGCGATTAGGGCGTGGTGGTAGGAGCAGCGACCGGCAGCATACAGCGGCGTGGTTGGCGCCTTCACCGGAGCTGGACAATGGTCTGGGCCGAGCTGACCGCCCCATTGCGACGGGGATCGGGGGCCGCCTGCGCGCGTACATGGGAATCGGGGATGACGGCGCGTGGAGAATTTTTCCGGTCTGCGGGTGGCTGGGTATTTTTTTTCTTTTTTTCTCCTATGGGAGACAGTCGTGTGCTCGTGGCTTACAAGTATACTGGCCATGGGAAGCCCAGCCCGGCCTGGCCTGGCCCGTAATTCCAGGGCATGGGCCAGGCCTGGGCCTCAGATTTCGGCCCGACGGCGCGTGGGTCTGGACTTTGCATATTGACGTTTTAAGGAAGAGTCCCGAAAGCCCGATAGGATTTTGCTGTTATGGGTGGGCCTGGGCCTTAGGCCCGAAGGTCGGGTCTGGGATTTCGCCCGTGGGCTTTTTTAGGCCTGGCCCGACCCGACACATGGCCAGGTATGCTTATAAGCGAGGGGTGGGCACAAGCGAGGGTGGGTTGAATGGTTGAGATCGATCCCATACAACGGCGCGCGACACGGAGGATGGATCGATCGATTCGATCAGGGAACGCTCAGCGCTCCCCTTTTATTTTTTACTTCCTACTATCGTGATTTGTTTCTTTTTTTCCTAACTCAGATTGCTTTCCTTATTTGTATGTTCATGGACCGAGTCTTGGTCAACAGGATCTGGAACCTGCCGATTTTCCTGATCTGGATCTGCAATGAAACAACTATTTTTCAGATCCCGATTTTTTTATAAAGTTCCTATGAAATTCTTACCGGACAGATCCTGCCATTTCTTTATGCGAAAGACAATCCAACCATCTAGGTCAACAAGAGAACTACTCTGGTTCGCAGACACTATTTGTCGCTCCTTGCGACTCCTATCTTCACCTCGCCTACAGTGCTATTATTTGTTTCACTTTTGTTTCGGTTCACCCAAATTTAGTTCCTTTTGGTTCACTATTATTTTTTTTCTGTTTTACTTCCGGTTCAATATTATTTTCGGTTCACGTGAATTCAGTTGGGTTAACTATTATTATTAGTTCATCGACATTGTTCGTTCACCCAATTTAGTTCCTTTTCAGTTCACTATTATTTTTGGTTCACCGGTATTTTTGGTTCACTACTCACTCCGTTTCTTATATAAGGTGTCTAAGGTTTTGGCACGGATATTAAGACGCCCGTATTTTGCATGTGGTGGGCTAATTTTCTACTGATAAAAATTGAAGAAATGGGTCCCTATTAGCCACAAATTGAAATCAATTCGTCAAATTACTCCGTTCTAGACTGTGACTCTTTTTTGATGGGTAAAATTGTCCAAAATAGCAATGCACCTTATATTTTGAATTTTTTCTCAAAAATTTAGACACCTTATATCAAGGAACGGAGGGAGTATTATTTTGATTCACCCGAATTTACTTCATGTTCAGTTCACTATTAATTTTTGCTCACTGTTGTTTTTGGTTCACAGATATTTTTGATTCACTATTATTTTTCGTTCCCAATTTTTTTTCCTTTTCGATTCACTATTATTTTTTGTTCATATTATTATTTTTTCGGTTCATCAGCATATTTTCTCTCTTTTTTTCTTTTTCCTTTTCATCTTTGTTTTTGTTCACGACATTTGAAAAGATATTCATGTGGTTCAAAATAAAAGCTCCCGAGTTTAATGTTTTCACAGGTTTAAAAAAATATATTCACATAACTCCAACAACAACAAATGAAATTTTCAAATTTGTGAAACTTTTTGAATATTCATGATATTTTTTTCAAATCATGGATTTTAAATCTGCAATCATTTTCTAATTCACGAATACTTTAAATTCGTTGCTATTTTAAAATCCATGAGAAAACTTTATTACACAAAAATTGAAAGGTCGTATTTTTTCTCACTCACGAACTAATTTTTCTTAGGAGAACGCACTAACGTGTGATCTAAGAAACAACAATTTTTTCTGGAGAAAGGTCCTGAATCAAAGACTGATTAGGTGTGTGTATCGTCAGATCAAGTTCGTGGTGGCGTGAACGTACGTATTGCATCGTTGACGCTAATTGTGGCACATGAACGAGAGAAACTGATCGACCTCTAAAGGGGTGTTTGGTAGGCTGCAACCCCATTGTCAAAGTTGGTGGCAGTGAAAACTAGAGCATCTTTCACCCTTTTGCACCCATCTGCATCCAACCAAACAAGCTGGGCCTCGCGTTGTGGCCAGTACGCTTCGCAAAGCACCTTGGGGCAGGCCCAGCAGGAACAGTTGAATCCCCCTTTTTTAGGGTCAGGCCAGCACGCTTTGCAAATCACCATGGTTTTCAGTACAAGTTGCATGACTCTCTCACATCGCATGCAGGAAGCCGCCACACCAAACAACATGCCCTGCATGTATGCAAACCCACCAACCACCATGCAGAGTACCAAACAAAACGCTGCCTTGTTTTTTGCATCGGTTCCCATCAATCACCATGCAGAGCACCAAACAAAACGGTTGCCTTGTTTTTTGCATCGGCTCCCTGGGGCCTGGCCTCTGGGCCTGCCTCGTTCTCCTCGCTGGGCCTGGCCCTGTGGACGCCCTAACGCGAATGCGAAAGGGATGGGCCAAGAACAAATACGTTCGGAAATAGAGCAGGTTATGCGTACGAGCTCGCCGTGCGGGCGAGTCGAACCTTCCAGCTCGCAACTAGTACATATAGGATCCTGGCGTGTTTGGTTTCCTGCAGCTTTTTTTGCCAATTTGGCTCCGTGGCTGCACAGGGTCTGGCCCAGGAAATAAGAGGCCGGAGCCACATTGTGCAGCCCGTTTGGCTGCCCACAAAGAGTGAACCAGGCCCATTTTTTTGGGATCTATTTTTACTCCCCAGCTGTTTAGTTGCTAACGTTGTCGTTTAAGGCTTAAACCTAGCGTTTGGTTGCACATTTGGGTAGTTGTGGTCACCTTGCGTCCGCTAGTGGTGACCTTACCAGTTCAATATTCACATAGGATCATACATGCATTAGGCGAATAACAAATAGGCGATGACGACGAACTGGACGATGATGATGAAGTCTTTTTGAGGCTGTCAATCCCGATCTCTGCTTCAGCTTCGGCCACTCCAACAGTGGTGACGGTTCTTTGCGCTCTTCAGTACCCTTGATCTGAGAAGCGATCTCCGGGAGGATGTTCATGGAGTAAGCCTGCTCTGCCTGCTCTCTAGTTGCAAACCTTTTGCAGCTAGCGTGGGGAAACCTTCAACTTGAGCCTTTGTAGCGTCCAGTTATCGTAGACTCCTGCCTTCCTTCCCCGATAGACACATACCACTACAGTAGTGAAGAGCACGTTAAGAACATGCAATAAGACAGCAAAGTAGGAAAAGCCTGCATTGATCATCATATGCCATAAAGCCTAAAGCAGCATTACTGTTTTGCTGCATCCTATGGTGTCAACCTACCACCACATCAAAAAGGGTGTAATACTACCACCGTAAGTTCATCGAGTGAGGGGTTAGCATATGTACCACCTCAAAAACCCAAAATATACAGGCCAGAAAAAGTTTTGTTGTCCTAGCTACCCAAAATATAGATCGCGTATCATCGTGGTCATCATCATCAAGCTTGCTTGCACCACCACCACCAGCAGACCGAGCACTACACATAGTAGGGCTTTGCCAGGAAGGTCCTCAGCCAGAGCTTCTGGTGGTACTCGGCCATGCCAACATAGCCCAAACCTTGAGCCTTGTTGTCCAGAAGGTGGCTCTTAGCCACCATCTTGGCCTCGGGGCTGAACCCTTCAGTGTCCATGACAGCGTTGTAGAGGCCAGGGTGCACGTCCACACGCGTGTTGTCACTGATGGCGGCAGCCACCTCTCCCTCATCACGGCGTCGGTGTGCTGGTGAAGACGATGACTCCTGTCCTGGCCATAGTGGAGATCGAGCTGACCTCCTGGCAGATCCACCATCTGGGAAGCCAGGCGAGTGCCATGGAAGTCCTCCTCTCGGGTGACAGGCACCTCGAACAGCTGAGAGTCAGGAAGAACCAAGGACAGGGCAAGGTCGTTCTGGCTATCTGCTAGGGACTGAGCGAACTCGTCGGTGGTATAATCCTACAAGGGTTACAATGAACAGAACAACATGAAGATCTACCACGACATGAATCACATCATAATGTACTCAAATCTAGCATGCTAAGAATTCAAACCGCTTCACTCACCAAGAACTACTACCACACATCGTGACTAACAATGCTAAAACTACTCAAACCAGCTCGTATCTGTTTCGAAACAAGCTAGATCTACTATAATTGGCTAGCTAACAGTACATCATGCACATCTAAACATGGTTACCTACCTAGTGCTCACAGGTCTAAGCTAGAACACCTAGGGTTTGATGAAACTTACCGGCATGGTTGCAGCCGATGCAGATCCTCGAAGCTCGTAGAAGAGGAAGAAGAGAAGTCGACGCTCACCTTGTCTCCACCGCTGGCTGGAGTAGTAGCTGCCGCCGCTTACCTGCTCGTGCAGATCTTGGTAGGCTGCCGGGCGAGAGAGCTCGAAGGTGGGGGGAAATGGTGGCGCGAAACCAGGTGGTGAGCGGAGGGGATGATATATATAGATGGCCAAAATGTTGGGCGGTGAGAAGAAAATTCTCCCGCCGCATTTTCGCTTGCGCGCGCGGCCGAGCAGCGGCGAAACCCTCGCGAGCTTACACGAGGAGGGCGACGGCGTTTCCCAATTTGCACTGGGCAAGGGTGGCTCTGGAAAAAACGGCTGAATCAACCGTTCCTCAAGGCCTGGCTCACCGGTGATTTGGGATTCTTGCTGGCCAACAACGCAGAGCCGGCCCAGCTCACCAAACGGCCGTTTTTTGCACCCAGCGGCCTGGCCGACATCCACGCAGGAAACCAAAAACGCCCATACAGACCCCTCTGGTTGCCTGACATTACGTAAGAATTTTGTATCGTGTTCATTCAACAATTCTTAGGACACGCGACAGCCTGTTAGTGTAGGGATATGCGCGACACATGCGGAAGCAACACCCAAAGATCTTATCTAAGGAGATGCAAGTAACGGGGAGGGTAATCAACATACCCTCGAAGAACACGAGCGTTGGACGTTAATCACAACGCAGCTTGGTGTAGACCTTGATGCGGTTCACTCCGATCAGCACCACAAAGAGCGGTGCCTCCGAGATTTACACACGTACGGCTCAGCAACGTCTCCTCTTCTTGATCCAGCAAGCTTGAAGGAGAAGTAGATGGGATTCAAACCAGCAGCACGACGGTGTGGTGGTTCGGTGAGCTCTCACGCGGGCAGGGCTTCATCAAGCCAAGACCACAAGAGAAAGGAGTAAGAGGAAGTGTACCGGCTTAGGAATCAAAATCATGATTCTTTCCCCAAATGGTATCCTCCTTATATAGGATGTGGGGAGGGGGTGTGAGGCTATCTTCCCTAGGAAGAAACCAGACTCCAAATCTTCCCTAGGAAGAAACCAGCCTCCATATCTTCCCTAGGAAGAAACTAGCCTCCAAATCTTCCCAGGAAGGAACCAGCCTCCAAGGCTTCCCCAGGAAGGAACCTAGCTGCCAAGACTTCTCAAGGAAGGAACTTGGCTGCCAAATATCCTAAGTGGGACGTTCGGGATAGTGGGCCCCACCATGGGACCCACCGGAACATTTCAGGAAAAACCCCGATACAATATCGGTTAATTCCTGAACTTTTCCGGAACCCAAAAACCACATTCCTATACATGAAACTTTATCTCCGGACTCTTCCGGAGCTCCTCGTGATATCCCGGATCCTATCCGGGACTCCGAACAACCTTCGGTCTCACCATTATAATTATCCCAAAGCTACTCTAGCGTTACCGGACTTTAAGTGTGTGACCCTACGGGTTCGAGAACAAGTGGACATGATCAAGACTCCTCTATGATCAATAACCATTAGCGGGACCTGGATGCCCATAATGACTCCCACAAGTTCAACGAAGATCGTTATCAGTGTGAACCACAATGTCAACGTATTCCATTTCCTTTGTCTCACGATATTTTACTTACCCGAGATCTGATCGGCGGTATCACCATACCTAGCTCAATCTCGTTACTACTAAGTACTCTTTACTCGTTCCATAATACAACATTCCATGTGGCTAACTCTTTAGTCACGTGCTTGCAAGCGATACTGAATGTGCATTACCGAGTGGGCCCAGAGTATATCTCTCCGTCACACGGAGGGACAAATCCCAGTCTTGATACATGCAAATCAACAAGTACTTTCAGAGATGCCTGTAAGACACCTTTATAGTCACCCAGTTACGAAGTGACGTTTGAAGTCCCCAAGACGTATTCCTCAGTACCCGGGATAGACATAATCTCATGGTCAAAGAAACAGGATACTTGACAATACAAGACATGGCAATATATACTTATTTATCCGATCAATATTGCTATGCTTGGTTGGGTCTGTCCATCACGTCATTCTCCAATGACATGACCTCGTTATTAATTGACAACTCATGTCCATGGTTAGGAAACCATAACCATCATTAATCAACGAGCTAGTCTAGTAGAGACTTACTAGGGACTCTGTGTTGTTTATATAACCACACATGTATTAGGTTTCCGGTTAATACAATTATAGCATGGAGAAAAAACATTACCATGAACATGGAAATATGATAATAACTCTTTATTATTGCCTCTAGGGCATATTTCCAACAGTTAGCAGCCTAACACGACATAGCGCAGCTACGCCTGACAGCAAATCCTAGTTGCCGCACAGGTCGGAGCGTATTTGCTCCCGCGCACCCCTCCCGGGCGCCGTGGGCTGGCCCAATAGCTCTGACCTGGATATTTTTCTGTTTCCGTGTTCGAGTTTCTTTTTCTTTTTTCTGTTTCTTTGTGTGTCTATTAAAAACAATATTTCAGAATTAAAAATTGTTCGGTTTTTTAAAAATGTTCAGAACTAAAGTTGTTTAGTTTTAAAAAATGTTCAAAATTAAAAATGTTCAGTTTTTGAAAGATGTTCAAATTTTAAAGAATGTTTAGAATCAAATTTTGTTCGATTTAAAAATTATTCAGTTTTCGAAAATGTTTAGTTTTAAAAAATGTTTAAATTTGAAAATGTTCAATTTGGAAAAATTTCCATTAAAAAAATGTTCAATATTTAAATTTTCAGAATTTTTTTTTTCAAATTTAAAATATGTTCAAAATAAATTGTTTAACATTTAAAATCTTCATATTGAAAATTATTCAATTTTTGAAAAAACTTCAAATTTGAAAAGTTCATATTCTGGAAAATGTTCATTTTATTAAAATAAATGGAGATAAATAGTACCTGTTATTGGGTCGCGGTTGAAGTGGCCCATGAAGGAAGGAAGGGCAGCCGGCGAAGTGCATTGTGCTCCGCGTAGGTCGTGAACTAGGAGCCCTCATGCCTGACCCCATCCGGGAGCAAACAAGACCAACTAGGGAACCGTGAATAGTGAAGCTTGGGCTCAACGCATCGTTCTCACTCCGTTTCATATTGACTCACCTATATTTAGATATGGATCTGATGTTAAAACACTTTCAGAACAGTATACGCAACCGTACAAGCTTTAAAAGAAGGCCGGCCATCGTCCGAGCGTCGGTACGCAACAGTATAATGCTAGTTGTATCACTGGTATGGAACAGTATACTGCGTTGTTCAACGAGGTGGTTCTTCCTGTTTTTTTTTTTTTGGACGGCACAAATAGACATAGCTACTGTCGTGTTTCTGTTACACTTACATGATTGTTCTAACAGTGTACATCGATTCTTGCAGTAGATTACAGATCGAATAACTATTGAAAAGTTAATTATTTAGAGCGCACCAATCCCAATGCCACATCCACGGCGGGGGGGGGGGGGATATTCTCCCCGGGCGGTAACTACACATTTTCGTACCTTGGATCTCATCTTCCCCACTCCACATCCATTCACACGTCGGGTCGTTCATAATCAAGCCATGGAGGTGGAGAACACCAAGCAGCAGGCATTCGACACATCACATGGGCTACGACGGAGGTGCTCACAGAGCAATGCCTTCCAACGCGGAGGCGCTTGGCGTTCAATGGCGTCTCACCATCGGACGCCATCCATGCTCTTCAATCGTATCTCGACAAACTCCGAGCACAACTTGGTTGCATGGTCCAACACATCATATCAACGTCCCAATTGTAGGCGCCGAGCGGAAATGTCGGCCCTAGTGCTCGTGGTGACGACAATCTGAGCCGTCGGAAGGAACATGAGACACCAAACATCACTCTACCTCCTTCGGCAAGAGGTATACGCCATACCAGTTATCCCTCTTCTTATGTAAAGTCTCGTGCGGATTCAGTATCCCAATATCCATTTTCTTGTATATAAAAGGGGTGAAAACCCCGTTTCTGTATCAATTGATGCACACAACCAATTTATTCCAAAATTGTATAGTTGAGTTTACAAATAATTGCATATCTCATAAAGTTGATGCATGAATCAACCATCAAAAAAAGGAGACATAAAAAAGTTAAGCATCTGTAGTCTACTAATATGCCGCCAACAAGCTCGGCTGAAAGTATCATGAGCGACCATCAACAGCCGTGTACGTCTCATGCATAAGTCCCGTTGATTCGGCATGAGAAGATATGCTCATATGCCAAAACTATCCAACGAGTGGTCCTATGAAAAAAGCAATCACTCAGGCAATTTCATATGTACAAACATAAAGTTGACATCCTAATGAGTATTCTGGTTTTAGTTTCAATTCTGTTCAACTAATTTTTTAACATATTCATAATAATAATTGGTGCGGGTAAATCAAAATTGAATTGGAAAATGCGTCACATATACAAGCCTAAAATGACATGATATAAACAAATTAATGCTCAATGGTTTCTTCCGAGTCACAAAAAAGATATTTCCTATACCCATGCCAAAGTCGCTTCACTAGTACAGATCGGGCAATTTAAGGCCCCGCCGTCACACACGGAAGCAGCCACCCATGTGCGTTATCGCCTATCGCATTCGCTTCGCAATTATAGCCGTGTGCGAGTCTCTGAACGGTGTTCGCTGGTCAAACATTCGCCTACAGTTGTGGTTTTTAAAGCATTGGCGATATATCGCACACGATTACGTATAGCAACGCGTCGGCATTATCGTGATGTTTCACACACGCGTTACTTCCACGAATCGTCTGTAATCTCAATTGCCTCCTCGTATTCCGTTCGACGCGTGTACACTGTACAGCCTTCTCGCCTCCTCCAGTTTGCCACGCGTTGGCGACGAGCCAGCTTCCTCGTCCTATGTAATGCTGCTCGTCGCCGTTCATCAGTGAACTCAGCATCGGCGCCACCGTAGACTAAGTAGGTACACGATAGTGCGCCACAAGAAGACCGCTCGCCTATCGTGTGTGGCTGATGACGTGAAAGCACACGTTCGTTGGGTGATCCCAAGAGAAAGATATGATGTAGTGCAGCAGCAATTTTTTCTTGATATCTACTAAGGTTATCAATCCAGTATGAGTCAAAAGTGCTTCAGAAGGTTGTCAACGGCACCAGAAAATATGGCACGGCGCAATGTCAGATGATTTGGTGGTTGACGTGGACCTACACACAACACAATAAAACTAGTTTGCCCCAACGAAATAGGAAGATTGTCAATATTCCCGGCTTGCTGAATACAAATGATTAAACGTATAGTGTGGAGGATAATAATAAATACAGAAAGTAACAGAGAACAGATGATTGCAGTTGGTGTTTTTATCAGTGTAAAAGAATGGACCGGGGTCCACAGTTCACTAATGGTATCTCTACATAAAAGATAGCATGCATGTTGGGTAAACAAATTACAGCTGCGCAATTGACAAATAGCAAGCGCATGACAATGCAATATATGACAAGATAGTTTATTGTAGTATTTATTGGACATTACAACATAATACATGGACCGCTTAGAGCATCTCTAGCAGTCCCCTCAAAACGCGGAACCGCAAAACAGTTTTGAGGGTCGCGTTTTTCGTGATTTTGCTCTGGAAAACGTGCCGCGCAGAACAGAGCCCTTAAACGAAACTGCAAATTCAACATTTCAGATTTCGCGGGAACAAACGCAGTTCATCATTTTGGATGTTCTTCGCTACAGATGATTGTACTCGTGAATTTTACACAACATACTAACTCTAGAACACTTAAACTAACTACATATAGCCGCCGACCTAACCCTGGTAGGCAAAATTCGGCTCCTCACCGGAGCCACGGGCGCGGCGGAGACGCAGCGGCGGAGGAGCTTCACTCCTCGTCGTCGGAGACGAGGTCGATGACGGGTGGCAGGGTTTTCAGGATGAGGCCCTGCTGCAGGAGGATGTCGTCGATCTCCTCGTCGCGCTTGACCTTGGCGGCGAGCTCCGCCGCCTCGTGCTCGGAGCGCAGCTGCGTCACCGCCATGGTGCGCTCGAGGTCCTCGTCGGAGACGAAATCCTCCGGACGGAGGGAGTTGCCGAACTGCGCGGCGTCGTAGTCCTCCGGCGGAGGAGGTGCTGGCGCCCCGGAGGAGCTGCTGGTGCCCGCGGAGGAGCTACCCTCGCCGCGCTGGAGCTCCTCGCGGCGGAGGCGGACTAGCTCGCGCTCCCACCGGAGCCGGTCAAACTCCTCGACCTCACGGATGAGGAGCGACGCCGGCACCGGCTCGTTCTTCTGCGTCCACTTGTGAGCGCTCCGCTTCCTTGCACCGTCGCTGCGGACGACCAACTCCCGGCGGGCGTCGGAGTAGTCTCCGCCGAACTTGTCGTCGCCGAGGAGCGGCTCTGGTTCCCTCTTCGGCGCCATGGAGGCTCGGCGTGGCCGGATCTGTGGAAGGGGAGAGGGAATCGCTCGTCGGAGACGGCGGAGAGGGAGAGGATCGCTCACCGGCGGCGGTGGAGAAAAGAGGGTTGCGACCTGCAAATGCCCTCGCATTCCATATAAATGAGGGCTGGCAGTGGGGATTCACGGGCCCCCTCAAAACATTTACGGGCTGGGCCAACTTTGCGGGCGCTGCTCTGGCCCAAAAACGGCCCCTAAGCCGTAAACTCGCCGGAATTTTGCGGGTTTGCGCGTTTTGAGGGCTCTGCTAGAGATGCTCTTACCAGCTGCATCCATGCCTAAATAATCCACTTCCGGGATAGCATCCATGTCTCCCGTTAGTATTAAGTTGCAAACAACAGATTATTGCATTAAGCAAAGTGCGTAATGTAAGCAAACGCATTAGATTTAACAGCAGTACCCTTAGGCTAAGCATTAGTTATTTTATCCCTAGTGGCAACAGCACATCCATAACCTTAGATGTTCTTGTCACTCACCCAGATTACCGGAGGCATGAACCCACTATCGAGCATAAATACTCCCACTTGGAGTCACAAGCATCTACTTGGCCAAAGCATCTATTAGCAACGGAGATAGATTGATAAACAACTTGATCATAACATAAATAAAACAGTAGATAGATTGATAAACAACTTGATCATAACATCACTATTCATCGGATCCCAGCAAACACAACATGTATCATTCCAATAAGATGATCTTGATCATGTTAGTCAGCTCACAAGATCTAAACATGATAGCCCAAAGTGGAGAGACAACCATCTACCTACTGCTATGGACCCGTAATCCAAGGATGAACTACTCACGCATCACTCCGGAGGCGGGCATGGTGATGTAGAGCCCTCCGGTGATGATCTTCCTCTTCGGCAGGGTGCCGGGAGGAGCTTCAGAACCCTCCCAAACTAGGGTTGACGACGGCGACGGAACTTTTCGTGGAATAATTTTCGGGTATTTAGGGTTTTCGGGACGGAGGCAGTATATAGGCGAAAGGGCGGCGCGTGGGGCCAGCTGAGGGCCCCACACACCACCACGGCGCGCCAGGCAGGGGGGCCGCGCCCTAGTGGTGTCTGGCTCCCTGGGTCGCTTCTTCGTGCACCCTTCGGACTTCGTCTTCGTGTCGGTGAAAAACTGGGCTCCGTTGATTTTCGTCCAATTCCGAGAATATTTCCTTACTAGCTTTTCTGAAACGGAAAAACAGCAGAAAACAGGAACTGGCACTGTGGCATCTTATTAATAGGTTAGTCCCAGAAAATGCATAAAAATGCTATGAAGTGTATATAAAACATGTAGCAATATGTATAAAACAAGCATGGAACATCAAAAATTATAGATACGTTTGAGACGTATCAGTGGCTCAATGGAGCATTGCCGCGCCCGCTGTGGCTTCCGGGAACTCCTCCCCGTCTTCGGATTCCGGGAACTCCTCCCCGCCTGCGCGCCGTCGACGCGTGGAGAACGAGTGCCCGGAGGAGGAGGAGGAGGCGAATTTGGAGAAGGGCAGGGACTCAGAGATGGAGAGGCCGGAGGATTCCTCTGAGCGCGACGCCAAGGCACATCTCGAGTGGTGGGAGGTGGCTGAGCGCGAGGCCGAGGAAGCTGAGTTCGAGGCCGCGGAGGCCATGGCGGCTGTGCGCGAGGCCGAGAAGGCTGAGGAGGACGACCGTGCCATGATTGAAGAGCATCGCGTGGTCGAAGACTCCATCGCCAAGAAGCTTGAAGAAGACAGATCGCGCGCATTCAATGATGCCGAGGCCTCAGGCTCCGGCAAGGAGATAATCTGCATCTCCGATTCCGACGAGGAGTAGTAGTGTAGATTATTGTAATAGTTATTTTGCTCTTTTCCTTATGTTTAGCATGTTTCCTCGCAAGTCTTTTGTTAGAAATATCAATATATATAATATATGAAATTAGTTAAAAACACGGCAGAGTGAGAATAGCCGTGTGCGCTGCTCATCTATCGCACACGAGTGGAGTGAGAAATTTGTGTGCATTGCTACCTCATCGCACACGATTTATTGGATGATTCCGTTTGCGTTGTTATCTATCGCACACGGTTTTTTTGGGTCTAATAATTCGTCTTCCCGCTTCTTTCAGAATTCGCGCTTATTAGGAAATACCATGGTGTTCCGGCCTTTTGGCCTACTCCTGCTTGCCTATATATTTCGTCGACGGACATGGCTATTTGTTTATTTAGCTTTTGTACAATGCCTCACAGTACAGAAGCCATGCCAGATCTGGTCTCGCGCCAACGTTGTCGGAGAAACTGCTGTCCACAGCGTCCGTGGTTGGGAGTAGCTCATTCGACCTCATGCCGACTGAGGCGAAGGAGGAGCTATCCCCAGCGCACAAAGCTGGGGTAACTTTGTTGACCTCACGGTGGAGGAGCCCAAAGACAGCAATTCGGGTTCGTCGTCGGACGAGCCACTCGCTAGCCTAGAGGAACTACATGATCATAAGTTGGTGGAGGTGTCTATCACGTCGGCGCGGTGTGAGGAAGCAGTGGTGCATCGCGTGGTCGAGGATTCTTTCGACTCTCTTTGCAAGGACCGGGTACGTGCGCTGCTGCGCGCCAGGAGGAGGCCAAGAAGCAGACACGGCTCTGGATGGGCGCCGTGGCAAAGCGTTTGGCCAAGTGAAAAGCCGCTTGCCACGATGCCGAGGCCTCAGGGTCTGGCAACCCGTTCACCGACGATGCCGAGGCCTCAAGCAACGGCAAGGGCCCGGCCGGCGACGAAGACGTTGTCGTCCTCTCTGACGACGACGATGCTTAGATAGGTATTACTAGGTGTTTTCTATGTGTTATATACATGTGCGTACTGTGAGAATGTCCAATCTTTTTGTAGAAGGAAGGGCAAACCATGCGTTTGAATTAATGGTGCCCTTCCGGTAGCAACTAATATTATCCAAATATTATTAACCAGGTTCCATTATGTCTAGTACTCCTTTCCAACGTTTTTCAATGGTTTGTTCAGAAGTTGTTAAATTGGGCAAAAAACTAGAGATATCGCACACGGTTATGACTCAGAAAAAGCGTGTGCGAAATGTACTCTTTAGCACAACTATCGCCCACGGTTATGCCCGCCCAGAACCGTGTGCGATAACTTCTTAGACGGCCGAATATTCGCACACCTTTTACTCCTCTATAATCGTGTGCGATACCTGCTGGGCTGTTAGGGCCCAGTAAGTGGAACAATACCTTATAAGTAAGGACTAGACGTGCTTGACCCGTACACACAATCCACTCTCCCCTCTCTCAGCCGCCTCCTCTCCTCTACAGTCGCACACACCCTCTTGGCCCCCGTGGTGCGGCGCTGCCGCATCTGGCCTTCCTCGCCGGTCGATGACCTTGCGGGATGCCTGCCCATGGCCTCCCACCCCCCCCATGGCGATATCGTCGTCTTGTCGTCGACATCCCGAAGGTTAGCGCTCGTTTAGCAAGGCCATCTCCATGTTTTATATGCCGTATCTTGTTCATGTTGTAGCAAGGCCGGATTAGTTAGTTGCCCGATCTGTTAGAATATCTTGTTAGTCCTTTTTTATTTATGTGGTACTATTAGATCTTTCTGCACCTCGATTATGTTGCACCTTTGTTTAATATGCTGGTTCAGTTAGATCTTCTATATTGGTCTACTGTTAGAATATCTTGTTAGTCCATGTTTATTGGTGTGGTACGGTTAGATCGTTGTGCACCTCGATTTTGTTGCTTCTTTGTTTAATACTGGTAACTACTATTAGATCTTGTTTATTCTTGTATATATGATCTTCTATATATTATACCTGTGTAATAGGGATCATATTTTGGTGACACTCTACAAGAAAACCAAGGGGCTGAGGGCTTTGCCCCATACCTAGTTGGTGAATAAGATCCATGCGGTTAGGCAAGTTTCACCACATTCCTTTGCCTTTTTTATTCCCTAGTAAGTGAACAAGCATTTTGATTTGCACTCTCTTCATTGTTTCTACAATCTCGTTTTAATGAATTTTATGCACGAAACATGCAGGCCCTTTGAGCAATACTTGCAAGTAGCCTGCCTTAGCTACTTGCAATCATTTCTCTTCCTCTTCGCGAAGCACCTCTCCGGAAAGAAGGATGATGAGATTTCTGAAGTATCCTTCTTTTCTAGCGAGTGGTGTCTACCCTTGCCGAATCACATAAGTGATATCCTCTGCGGGATGATGACCATGATGAGGTGCATCTAGAAGACATTTTTCGCATTCAAAACAAAGACGTAACCATGAATAGTTTGTTCTTCTTTTGTATAGTTTTCACATTTTTGTAGCTAGCAATTGATACTTTTGTTGCAATGTACGAATGTGAAGTGTGAAATGAATGAAACAAGGAGATTTGCTGCTAGATGATGCTTGTTCTTGATATTTACATGTGTGAAAATGTATGAATCTGAATTGAAAGCCGACAGGCTTTTTCCTGAAAAATTGTAAACGTGTGCGATGGGTCTTCAAACACACACGAGTAGCAATAGGACAAGCGTTAGCAATAAGTTTTTAAACACAGACGAAAGACCTTAGTAAAAGCGTGTGCAAATAACTAGTAACCCAGACGACTAAATAACTATAAGCGTGTGCGATAACCAGCGACATCGCATACGATTTTGGGAAACCAGCGTCTGCGAAGTTTGCCCCATCGCACACGACTTATTTCTCCGTCTGCGATGCCTGCCCACATCACCATCCCATGGATAGCGAAGGGCCCTATAATCGTTTGCGATGTCCAAAGTCGACCGTCTGTGTTTGCCCGATCTGTACTAGTGCTTAGCCAGATTATTCTTAGTCAATAACACTTTTCTATGATGTAACCACATGAAAATTTAATTTTGAGAGGAATTTATAATTCCGGTCATCGTACATAGATTTAATCGAAAACATTCCAGAGTCAGTTAGGTTCCAAGCAAACATCTTACAAATGTATCATCATCAATCATTCACATAAGTGGAGAATTACGTTCCACTTATTACCGATCAAGATACGTCTGAACCAAATATTCAGTGGTACCTAAGATATGACACGCGGCCAAAAAATTGTTTTGCATGATATTATATAAAGATAGATACTGTTCAGATAGAGACATATATCTCATAACCAAACATCCTCCCATAAGCTTGCACTCTCGCCATTTCCAATTTTGACACAACCTCTACTAAAGAATTCACCCTTGATATTCATAAGGCCCTTCGGAAAAGTACCTAAATGCAAAGAACTATACTCTCACAGCCAAATTTTTGTTTGTACTATGGTTTCTCGTCCATTGCAAGTCCCAAACAATATAGCCCACTTTTGGGGAAGCTTATCTTGAGACTTGATAATTTATTAAAAACACTAGTAAACATGCCCGTGCGTTGCAACGGGATATCAAAATTCAACTTTTAGATGAAAACTTTCTCACATGTTGTATTTTGGCCTAATTATCGGCCATCTAACCCTAGGTTTAATTAGCTCGTTTATTTTCCACTTTCTTTTGTTGTAGAGTACAAGTGATGTCGAAGTCTAACAGAAGCTTCATCTTGTAGAGCTCTAAATACTAACACTCCAAATTCCATCAATTTTTATTTTTTTGGTTTCGTGTAATTATCAGACCGATACAACACAACTATATCGACATACATTATTTATACAATGGATTAGAAGTTCATTTTTTAAAATAATGTGAAATATGTTTTATTTAATCTACTATTAGTTTAAATCTTTAATTTTCGTTTGATCTATTTTTATAATTAAATTTATATTTAAATAAATATTGTAGACTTTTTTAAAAATTAATATGACTCAACTTTGTAAGTATGAATCATGTTATTAGAACTGATCTGGATACATTGTCTAATTTCAACGTAGGGTAAACAACTTTGCACAATGCTTACATAAAACTCAATTGCCTTTTTATCCAATTGAAAATTTTATTTTCGGCAGAAAGACCATTCAATTTATGATATTACTATAGCGAAACAAAAGTACAAAATGAATTACTAATTATATGAAAGCAGAGCGAAATGGCGAGTACAAAGAGGAAGTCATTACCTGCGTTACTGCATGAATCTCGTAAACACGCTCTTGGGCCATGCCTTTCTTTCTTATTGTTTCTGTAAGCATAATTACAACGTCGGTCAAATAAGTTGCTCAGCATCCTGCAACACAAGAGCAGCCACACATGATCGTATTCACTTGTTATTTTTACTACAGAATAAAGGCTAAAAGTTAAATATGTTCAGCCACACCTGATGGACGAGAACATTCGGCGAGCCAGCCCTGCTAAGCACGTTTTGAGCATGGTTTCTTCACCTTTTAGGCTTGGTCACACGACGCCTATCGATAGCGGCATGCACGACCATCTATTCGTCAAGAGCGTAGGGACTGCAGCTCCTCGTCGTGGACGTGGAACGCATGGCAGCCATGGATGCCCTAGTCGACCGTGCTGCTGGCGCCGCACGCCGTGCATGAGCGGCTCCTCCTCCTAGGCTACAGGCAGCAGTTGTATGTCCTGGTCCTTCACCGCTCCTGTACCAGGGACAATGTGGTCGCCCTGCCTACGGACGCCGAGCACACAGTGCATGCATGAGCGGTTCTTCCTCCCACGCCAACGACAGTAGGCCAGCAACTCCATATCCTGGTCCTTCAACCACGCCCTGAACATGGACGTTGACCACGTCCTCGTCATGGACGAGCTGGTCACGCTTGGTACCGGCGCCGAGCAAGCCTTGCAAGATCGGCTCTTCGTCCCGCGAGAACGGCAACAGCTCCGTGTCCTGCTCCTTCACGGTGCCGGCGCACCCGGACCATGGATGTCGACCACGTCCTCTCAATGGACGATCTGGTCCTCCTGGCTGCCGGGGCCGATCAGTACATTACCGTGCATGCCCATCATCTCCTCCGGCGCGACCGGTAGCAACTCCTCGCCCCGGATTATCAGTTAAGCACCGCGCCCTCGCCATTGCCATCGGTATTTGTGAACACGCTGATGCAAGACGGCGGCAGCGGCGGAAGGGGAAGTCGGAAGTTTCTCTGCTAGCTCTCATACGCGCTTCTCTGTATGTACCGCGCCCTTGCCATAGGTGGGCGATCGAGTCTGGATCGGAGCCCAGCATAGACGAAACAAAACCAAATCCTATGAAAACCGGACTCTAGCAGCAGTCCAAGAACCTATTTTGAGAACGCTTATCACAAATATGTATTTGGAGAAATCAGTTTAGTAAAAGATAGCTAGAGGTTGACATTATGAAGTTCTGAAATATGTGAAAATTAATCCAGACCGTAATAACATGCAGAGCAACTGAAACAGTGCCGCATATCGCGCTGTTTTCCCCAAATCAAGCAGAATCGAGCGACCGCAAGTCAGTGTCCGGCGCCGCCGGCAAGATCCCAGGCTCGCGTTCCAGGCAGAGATCAACCAGCTGATCTCCCTCATCATCAACACCTTGTACTCCAACAAGGAGATCTTCCTCACGGAGCTCATCTCCAACTCCTCTGATGTACGTATGCAGTAGACTCCGTTCCTATTTTTGCCTGCTCTGCTTCCTCTGTTCATCCCCTTCGTCAGAGATGATTTTGGTTGCTCACGCTCAACACCTTGTACTCCAACAAGGAGATCTTCCTCACGGAGCTCATCTCCAACTCCTCTGATGTACGTATGCAGTAGACTCCGTTCCTATTTTTGCCTGCTCTGCTTCCTCTGTTCATCCCCTTCGTCAGAGATGATTTTGGTTGCTCACGCTCGACGCAAATGTTGCAGGCGCTTGACAAGATCCGGTTCAAGAGCCACGATTTCTGAATGAATGAGTATCTGACGGGAAACCTCTGAATTTCTGACGGCAGACCTGGTGAACAACCAGGGCACCATTGCACGCTCTGACACCAAGGAGCTCATGGAGGCGCTGCGCTGCAGGCTGGTGCCGACGTGAGATGATCGGCCAGTTTGGGGTCGGCTTCTACTTGCCTCCTTCTACACGAGCATCACCAACGACTGGGAGGACCACCTCGCCGTGAAGCACTTCTCGGTGAAGGGGGAGCTGGAGTTCAAGGCGGTGCTCTTCGTGCACATCTGAACGTCCGCCGCCGCCATCGCGGCTTGCGTGAAGAATCTGCGGCGGCTGGTGGCCAGGGGGGCTGTGGGGCGAGGCCCTGGAGTACCTCCGTCGCTCCCTGCTCCAGGCGCCGGCGACGACATCGAGGCCAACCCCATCCTCCTCCACCTCCACGTGCCCTCGGCCTGGCCAATACGCGGCGCGTACACGTCATACCGCGTAGGAATTGCGGACGTACGCGGGCTCCCGCTTGCACCCTGAGGCGCAGCTGCTGCGCGCCGTCGGGATCAAGCGGCGCTGGGTGCTCGCCTGCTCGGGTCAGGTCGTGGGGTCTAGGAAGATTTATTCGCCTGCATAAAACGAATCGTTTATTTCACTTGGCGGTGGCATTGTGCGTAATTTTATCAACTTTGGAGGCAATTTGAACGACGTACGACAAGAAACCTTAATGTTTTTATTATTACTAGCAAAGGTGCCCGTGCGTTGCAACGGGAGATGAAAAAAAGTACACCAGCTTTATCCAGCGTGAAAATAAAAAAGGTGGTATAATCAATGCTTAACAAGCCAATAACTGAATCATACATTTGCAGTAACAAAATGGTTGACGTAATATGAACTACAAAATTTGGAGTGAATATTATTTCGTTTTTGTGGGACTTCTCAAATTGTAAAGTATGGTGTAAAAGAAAACCTATAACCTGATAATAGAAAAAATCATGTAGGCTAATGACATTAATATTTTAATACATGCACTGAACTGGACCAGGTACTGGGATCAGCATTAACCTTGGACCATATAGTACGTACTGCAGCAAGTGGGCTGAAAGCCTGAAACTAATCTCGGCTTTGCTAGGTGTAGATGAACCAAACAGAACATAATTCATAGATCTGCCTACTCCATAGACTCTTGAGGATCATAATTAATGAGCTGTCATCACACCACGCGAGCTCATGTCGGACACCATGACGGACGATGCTCCCTGTCCCTTCTTCCTAGCTCTGAAGTGATCCTGTTCAATGACCAAACCATAGGTTCAGGACTCGGTCTTTGCATTCCCTCTCCTCCGTCAACTCCTTGAGCTGCCATGCCACCGTTGAGATCTTGCAGGCCTCGTCGCATACTTCATATGCGCGAACAGCAGCTTGGTATCCCTCGTCGACAGCACGCGCTTCAGCGTGTTGTTCTCGTCGTCGTTGCTCGTAACCTGACGACGTAGCTGATTAGGCAGACACGTAGCATTCCATGGCGTCACAGATGTAGATGGCAACATCGTCGGCGTCGGGGAACTCTGCCTCCTCGGGCTGGCCCCAAACCTGGATGGTTGGTGGCTCACGGACCTGCTTCTGTGCCGCCTCGGAAGACAGAGGCTGGGCAGATCGAGGCGGCGACATGGAGGTTATGCGGAGGGAGAGGAATAAAGGCTGCGCGCGGCATGGGTGGCCCTCAAGTCTGCGCGAGGTAGCGTCCATGACGGCGGTCTAGATGGGAAGTGCAGAGGCGACCGGCGGCGCTCTAGTTTGACCTTTTGTTTTTTGTCATATTTTTAGCTACCTCCACTTGTGCCGCCACCGTCAAATCAGCTCCACTCATGCCACCACCGCCAAATCAGCACGACCTAAGACTAGCCATAGTGGGGAGTAACTTCAAGTAGTAACATACACATATTACTAGACTATGTTACTACCCTCATAGTGCAAAGTAACATAGAGGTGGTGTCATAGATTGTCTCATTTATTACTCTATAGACTTATTTTCTCTTGAAAAGTGTGATGTTACTAGTGTTACAAGTAACTAGCTAAGTTACTATATTTGTATCTCTCCTCATTAATTACATGCCACGTAGGATTTTTTACTTAGGTGGCATCTATGTTACTAGTGAAGTTACTCCCACTATAGGTAGTCTAATACACGAATCACTGGCAGACAACAGATCCCGAGGAACAAAATCATAGAAACCAAAGAGTCTACTTCTCATGTCCTTTTATAAATGATCAAAAATAATTCTGCCCATGATTTACACCAGCATATATAGCCCGAGCTTAGGGGCGTCAAAATTTACCTTCAGCCAATGCACATCGGGTGGCATCCGAAAACTTGAGCCCCTTCAACTGAAATATACACTGTATTTATCAAGACCACCATTAGCATAGCCAAAAGAGGAGCACATAATTTCAGGGTCGCATGAGGTACACTGGTACAGGTACTGCTTCCAAGACGTGTGTTTTGGCTGACCAACACTTCAACAGCAATCTGCCCTCCTAGTTTTTCTTTTTCTTGGCCTCACCTTTCTCAAATGCAAAAATGACTGACCCAAGAACTGCCAGGAGTGAATCAAACCTGGAACATGTCCTTACCCAGCTCCTGATTTTGACGGATGGTTTCCAGCTTATAGAATGCTTGCTTCGGATGGACTTGTGCTTCTTGATTCAATCAGCACCTCTCTCTCCAAGTCCACTCCAGCTGTGCCAGGCCGTGGTTGCAGCTCACAACATCGCGAGGGAGGAGACCATTTGGGGCGGCGCTGGACCACGAAAACTAAAAGTCGACGATGGCGGCCACGGTACGGCCTCGGCGAGAGCTACACCACCGCGTCCATGGCGGCCACGCAAACGGCCTCCCCCTCGCTGTGCTGCTCCCCAGGGCAGAGAAGGTCTGAATCTATCGGGAGATGCTGGCGCGTTCCGCCGCTGCTCCTCTTCTGCGCTCGGTAGGGCGTGGCCTGCAACGGCGCCGGCGGCCGCGTGACAGTGCTTTGGCAGCCGAAAACTCGATCTGGAGACGGCGGGCATCCGACGAAACTCGATCTGGAGACGGCGGGCATCCGACGTAGGCGACGAGTCTCTCGCCAACGTTTGGGCTAGAAGTGCGTACGTACGTATCCTGTGTGGTGGGCAGTGGCGGAGCGTGGACAAAACATAAGAGGGGGCAAATTTCATAAAAAATACAAAAAAAGGCCATGTGATAAAACAAATACAATGGATAATTGGACGGCAGTACCATGATGAGATATTTTCTATTTCATGCAAAAATAGCAGATATATAATTTGATGTTCCAATGTTTTTTTTTTTTGCTAATTGCCAGAATACAACTGAGTATGACCAATAACAACTTAGAGAAATGCTTTTCGGTCCTTTTTAGCTTTTAGCTTTCACACCAGAAATAATATCTTCGTACCTTTTTTGAATAAATTGAATTTTACAGGTCCGTTTGGCTGTTGTTCTTCTTCTTCCTCTTCATTAAAAATTTCATCAATGCATTCAAAATTCTGAATTGCCTAACCTTGGCAGGGGCATCAAGTACATGTCCATCCTTATAAAATAATCAGAACCCTAACCTGGTAGGGGCAGGGCGCTGCAGCCTGGAGGACTAGCGCAAGGTTTGTTTTTTATGGAGAGAAAGAGCAGCAGAGTGCAGCGGTGCTGCATGTAGTGCCAGGCAGGGAGGGGCAGCAGCTACCGATCGCTCTGTATGGTCCAACTGAGCAAAAAAGAGAGAATCTTGGTTAGGATATCGAAGCAGGTAAATGGGGGTACCCGAAGGGGCTCTCTCAGGCGTTTGGATCCCTGGCCGTCGGATCGAGGAGTTGTGGCGCGATCTGGAGCGTCCGTTCGCGGTGGCGGCAACAGTGATTTGCTCCACCGTCGTGGTGTGTGTTTGATGGGTCGCTGACGGTGGGGCCAGGGCGTCGCCGGTCCCTCGCCGGTCCCGCTCGACAGGGGCACACCGGGTCGTGCCCTCGGTGCGCGTCGGCCGTTTTGCGAAAAACCGCCCGCAAAGGGCCGTTTTGCAAATCTAGAAAACGACAGGGGCGTCCGTGCAAAAACGCCAGCACAGCCCCCATCTCCTCTTCCTCTCGTGCTCCTCCTGCCCTTCTCCCTCCCTGGCGAGCCGCCGCCGCCGGCCGCTCCCCGGCGTGCCCTTCTCCCTCCCTGGCGAGCCGCCGCCGCCGGCCGCTCCCCGGCGAGCCGCCGCCTCCAGCTCGAGCCAGCGCCCCGCCTCCTCTCCTCCTGCTGTGAAACGCAGCCCCACGGTAGAAACCCTAACCCCGCCGCCAGCCTCATTTCCCGCATCGTCTCGCCAATCCCCTCCCGCTCGATCGATTGACCTCCTCAACTCCTGCCGCGACGAACTCCGCTCTATCCTTCGGTCGTGATGGTCGGCGCGCCTCCTCCACCCTTTTCCTTCCTCCTCCTCGCTCAGCAGGAACTCGGAAGGAAGTTCGATGGCCGCCGCTCGCGCCGCCGCCACCGCTGCGGGCCGCCTCTCCATCTTCCCTAGCGCAAGATTCACGGGCCGTCGCTCGCTTCTCTGCTACACTCTGCCCCCCCCCCCTCCTCTGTACTGTGGCACGAGAGGATGCTACCGGCGGTGGGACTCACAGTTGTCGGCCATAACACTTATGCGCGTGGCGATGCATCTCTTCTTGGACTGCGAGAAAATACTGGATTGATGGACTTGATGCAGATTGTGGTGAGCTTTCGATCGATTTGTTTTCTCAGTTACGGATGTCCATTTGGTCATGTTCAGACTTCTCCCTTTTGGAATTTTCTTGATAATTTGATGTGTGACCTTGCCGTGTTCTTGCTGCCTGCAGCGACAAGGAGATGGTCTGCGGAGCAGCAGATGGTTGCATCATCGTTAATGGTATATGGCTTGAAAGGAGGGAGGTGGAGAGGCATCAGTGACCACCTTAAATCTTGCTCTGGTATATCACTTTAACACATTAATTTGTTTCTTCTTTTCTCAACTTCACTTTGTTTAGCAGTATAAATAAAGAGAAGGATCCATTGTTGTCGTGTTTAGTTGGAGGGAAATCAATTCTGCACATGATATATTTCATATGGAGACTTTTGCTTTGTTTACCTTTGGCGCTTTACTTGAGGGTTATTTTTTCCTCCTAATGATATATGAAGCATTCAAATTCCATCCCCTGTTTCATTATGCTAATTGTAGAACCTTTTAAGATTCACAACTTAAGAATTGCATAAATGGTTTCAGTAAAAAATTGTGCTCTACTTGAGTTTCGGGTTTCATAGTTTACGTTATGCCTCAGTTTTATGCCTCAGTTTGTACGTTAACTAGGTGGAGAATTTCTCACTGCGATTTACCTCCAAAGCCTGATATTGGAAGTTCATGTTCTCTTTTTGTGCTTTAGCAGCAAAGTAATTTTGAACTTGGATGGATAATCATTGACTCACTAATTTGTGTGATGTTCTGCAGCTTTGAGGTATCGTTTGTAGGATGAAAGTGTTAATACAAAAGTTTGGCTTTTTATCAAAAGTTGTTGGATCTACCAAAAATATATTCTCTGGAGAACAGTCTGCAATCTGTCGCAAATGGTATGAGGCATTTAATTTCGTTGCTGAATGAATTTATATATATTTGTTTTGTACCAGTAGTTCCCAGTATTATTTTCCCTTCACTATATGGAAATGAGTGTGTGACTTGCTGGCTGATGTGCAGATGCTATGAATTTGTATGGAGCGTGCCTTCAGCCCCAGGTCAGCAACTGTATTGCCTCCTCTGCCCTCTTCTCCCTCGCCACCGTAAGATGCCACACAGCAGCGTCGAGCGTATCGCCGTAGGTGAGCTTATTTAATTTCTTTGATTTCTCTTTATCTGACTTCCTGTCATTGGTTTGCATATGGGGTCAACAACATTTGGTACTGTTGAAATTTTGCAGGAGCTATTTTTGGCTGCGGGTTGTGATTACTTAAAACTGTTGCACTCTTATTTTCATGCACTACATGCTGATGAGAAGACATTGATCAGGGAGTATGGACTATGGAGAGCGGTGTCCAAAATCGGCAGTGAGGCCACAAGGCTTGATGGATGGACTGTCGCTGTTTTAGTGATGAAGAGCCTTCATGGAAGAGGAGAAGAAGGCAGTGATGAGCTCATATTTATTTAGCTTCAGGTCCAGGTCATGAATCATTTCCCTTTTAGCCCCCACCGAAATCATCATAGGGTGATGGAAAGTAATATGCATTCTTATTCTTATTTCTGCCTTTTTGGTGATTAATTAACTGATCTAAAATATATTCTGGATAATATGTGATAAAGCTCCAATCACTCATGATTTGTCTACAACCTAATGCATTAGTTGTGCTATTTTATATTGGGATATTGGAACTTCATGCCGTTTTGTAGAACCTAGGTCAACAGACATATGAAAGCAAAATAAATTTTCATATTTCCAGTTCTCAGTGCACATAGATAAGACCATCCGCCCCTGGTTTTGTGTGCAGCTTCTACTTAGTTAAGCCTATAAGGTGACAGAAAAAATCCAAGCAGGTTATTCTCATACTTCGTTTCATACTCTTTTGATGTTTTGGTTGAACAGATAAGAAAAAACAAATGTGAGGTGTTTGCTCAGCTAATTTAAGTGGTGGTTACCAGTTTTATTTACCTGTATTCAACCTTTTATTTTAAGTAGGATAAAATTATATGACAGCCTATCATTGCTCTCCATTTAGAAGAACCAAATGTGAGTTGTTTGCTCAACTAATTTAAGCAGTGGTTACATTCCTAGCTGGTATTTTAAGTATTTTTAAAATGATTACATAGTATATCCATCATCCATGTGATATTGTGTGAGTCACATAAAGATAACTTGATTGCAATCCTAGCTGAGTTGTTTCCTCAACTAAACCATTTAGTTGAGTTTGTTCTCTATGTATGGAGTACATTCCTCTTTTGGAAAACAAGCATGATTTTTTGGCCATCCTAGAAAGGTTTATAGGTGTTTCAAGTATTGAATTCATCTCTGACTTTTAATCATCTTCAACTATAGCAGAATGGTCTCTCCCATATATACTGGATTAGATTACTATACCAGAATGGTCTCTCCCATATATACTGGACGCGACCGCTGTGGTGTATTCATTATTCCTACAACTTGTTGGGGCTTGACTATGAGATTTTTGCATTGCACACTTCAAATGGATCTGGTTAGTCATGTTCTTGACAAATGATCTGCCAATCATGCTACTATGAAAAGAAATGATATGCTAATCACTGCATTTCAACCATATGTCAATGCTTATTTCCACTAGAAGTTGCGAGTGGCATTGCTACAAATATTTGCTTTTAATCCAGCATATGATACATGGCAGGGTAGTAGTTGTCGGCTTGGATACAAGATAAGGATTTAATTAGTATTGTTCATGCAAACCGTTTCAGCCTTCCAATTTAATCTGTATCTCTTGGTAGGATATTCAAACTGTTATTGTTGTTAGATTTATCAAAGTGTTGTTTTTGTTTGCAGGTGTAGTTCCCTGATGAACAGAAAATCCTCGGAGCAGTTGGATATACGTATGAAGTGCTCTGGACGAGGATTTAACTGTGGCGATTGATGTGAAATGGCAAACTTTCGAAGTGAAATTCAGGCAATAGATAGCTAAATTTTGCTTTCCTGTTTGGATTGCGGGTCTCTGTTTTTTGTTCATGATGGCCAACTTCAAGTTTTTGTCTTGCTGTAACTGCCATAAAATTCTCAGGTTTGTACCAGTGTTTTTTGAGTCTGCGTGTTCGGCGGCTTTGGATTACCTTGAGTTGGTATCTTAATCATAGATGATGACATCTATGCAGAACTTAAAATATGCCAAGCAAAACTAAGCACAATTCTGGGAAGATGCCACAACAAACCGTGGTAAGTGATATTTTGGTTCCGCCGTCCAGGTTTCCGTTACTGAATGTCTCATTGTTAATGTTGCTGGGTTGAGCTATCTTTGCCTTTTGGAATCGTTATCAGTTACATGAAACTCATCAGGTGTTTGAGATCGTGTTTCTGAACTGATCAAAACTTATGTATTTAAAACTACTTTCATGTGTGTGTGTGTATTCTGTCCACCTAGATGCGACTTTCATAGAGCCCTCTTATGCTATGGCAGTGTGGTGTGAATTTTTATATTTCTTACTCTCTGGGCTTCGACATTGCTCTTATCTTCCGTTTTCTTAAGATTTTTATTGTATGTTGTGCTGACTGTTAATATTATATGATCCGACAAATGTACTCACCAAGGATTACCAAATAAAAGAAGAGTAATCTAATCAGTCTGCTTGCAGTTGATTTTTTTCCAATAGTTCTCGGTATTCTTATAGAAGGCAGCCGTTGAAGTTTTGAGTACTCACCAAGGTTGTTGGCTGTGGGAAAAAAACTATATTTATGATGATTACTTACCAACCATTAGAAGTCTGAAAGGTGGATGGTGAGCACCTATCTATCTTGAAGACTCTAATGGGTGTAAAGTTTATGTATGAAACAGCATTGTGCTTTGCTCTTATAAACTAAAATATCACTACTATGTAGACTATCGTGTCATATTAATTTTTTTTGTCATAGCGTTTTGCAAATCGAAAACCAGTGTCAACGGCGGGAACACGGGAACACGACATCGGAAACACGGGAACACGGGAGCACGGGAACACGAAATCGGAAACACGGGGACACCGCATCGGAAACACGGCAACACGGAACACGACATCGGAAACACGGGAACACGGCATCGGAAACACGGGAACACGGCATCGGAAACACGGGAACACGGAAACACGGGAATATCAGTGTCATCGGCGGGTGGCGCGCGGCAACGCCGCGCCGGGGATCTAGTGTTGATGGACTGTGCGATGTGTGTTGAGCATACGTAGTAAATAGAAATTTGCACTTTGGAAGGGGGGGTCGTGGCCCTGTTTCGCCTCCACGACGCTCCGCCCATGGTGGTGGGTGCCTCCGATCCTTGCTTTATAGCAGCAGGCCAGGTCGTGCATTGGCGCGTGTAGCGTATCCGTACTGGACTCTAAATCCGTAGGGGTAGAATCGGAAGTAAAAATGACGACCTTAATGCCTTTATTATTAGGTATAGATTAGGTATAGATATATAATTAACTTCATATCAACATTATTGAAATTTTGCTCCAAAACACAATAGGTATCGTTAGCATATGCAAAATAGATACTCCTTCCTCAACTAAATGAGGGATGAGGCCACCTACATGACCATCCTCTTTCACCCGCGCAATAAGGATAGCTAGCATATCTTCAACTATATTCAAAAGCATATGAGACAACGGACCCCATGTCTCAAACCTTTTCTAGTATGGAAATAGTGACCACTTGTCATCATTGATTTTTAATTCCGCACTCCCTTCTTGAACAAAACTCACAATCCTCATGCCACTTTGGTCAAATTCATTCATACACAACTCTTGCCGAAGGACGAAAGGCCATTTATATTTGTCGTAAGCCTTTAAAAGTATTTTTAAAAAAGACTCTCATCTATTTATTTTTCCTATAAGAAGTGTTCATGAATGGTCGCATGCAAAAGAAAAGGATATGTGTGCCAGACATGAGGCCGTCTGTTAAGGTCTAATCACCTTATATGCCGTTTTATGTTTTTACATACCTTTGTAAATATTTTATTTCTAACATTGAGAAGAAAATGAGTATATATTGCTGAATATTAACTGTATTTTCTTATTTTGTGTAAGAGAGGAATCATTCCAAAATTTAGCTTACACAAGGGCTACTCCTGTCGGAAAAATACCCAACTAGGTAGACCCACGAAGCGAGACGGTCCACAAGACCAATCTGGGACATGGTCGGCTTATGGCCGCCCCACTCCATGGGCTTACAAAATATGGGACGAATCGTGGCTACAACAACTCAAAGACGAAGTCATGATTCAAGACGGTGATCCAACTTAGAAGAGAAGGCGCAGGACCTAGTAGATTCCAAGTAGGACACCGACACCAAACCGACTCAGGTATTACCTTGTAATCCTGAGCCAGTCGTATATCTAAGGCCAACGAAGATCATCTCTTCAGGGCAACACTTTTATGATTCAGAACTCTTGACTCCAAGTAGCGAACTCGCAACCTTGTTAGCTCGAGATCATCATCAATATCAATCCAAGAGTAGGTATTTCCCTACATCGTGAGGCACCAAACATGGGTACATCGTGCGTACCAATCTCGTCATGAATAACCCAAAGTCGGCTAGATCCACACCTTCAATGAAGTCATCACAAGATGACATCTGAAAAATCAACTGTTGGAGATATACCCTAGAGACAATAATATTTAGTATTATTTTATCTCCAAGTTTATTATTAATAGTTTATATCTTATGCTACAACTGCATTGGGTACTTGAATAGCGAATACAAAGTATTCAAGAGGAAAACCTCTGATGCACTGATACGTCTCCAACGTATCCATAATTTCTGATGTTCCATGCTTATATTATACCAATTGCTACATGTTTTATATACACTTCATATCACTTTTATGCATTTTCTGGGACTAACCTATTAACAAGATGCCACAGTGCCAGTTCCCTGTTTTCTGCTGTTTTTGGTTTCAGAAAAGTACTTCTGCGAATATTCTCGGAATTGCACGAAACAAAAGGCCACGTCCCTATTTTTCCAGCACCGTCACGGAGTCCGAAGGAGAGACGAAGGAGGGCGCCGAGGTGGCCAAACCACACCTCGGCGCGTGGCCCCCTTGCCGCGCCAGCAGGTGGTGGGCCCCTCGAGCCTCCACCGACGTCGCCCCTTCGCCTATATATTGCCTCAGACGCGAAAACCCTAAAATACCAAGTCATATTTCCAGAAGAGTTCCGCAGCGCCGCCGCCATCGACGACAAGTTTCGGGGGACAAAATCTCTGTTCCGGCACGCTGTCGGGACGGGGAATTGTCCCCGGAGTCATCTCCATCGACACCACCGCCATCTTCATCGCCGCTGCTGACTCCCATGATGAGGAGGGAGTAGTTCTCCCCCGAGGCTGAGGGCTCTACCGGTAGCTATGTGGTTCATCTCTCTCTCCCATGGTGATATTTATGTGATCGTGTGTATTGCTAGTATCGCTGAATACATTAATAATGTTTACGCTACTCAAGTGATTTTGTCTAGTTTCTGGAGTCATTGTGACAACACGGTATCAAGGTGACAGTGTGGGTACTTGTGTGACTCTATGAATAATTTAGACATTTATCATGGTTTATTCTTGGGAATTGTGGTGTTTGTTTACTCAGACTTTGAGGAGTGCTTTTGCAGCCCTACACATAGTACTCTTGTGTTATCAAGAAGGAGAATAATCCCGAGTATCATTTACTTGCATTCAGTTGTGCTAACATGTTGAGAGGTACCACTAGTGAAAGTATGATCCCTAGGCCTTGTTTCTAAGCATTGAAACACCGTTTACAACAAGTTCTGCTACATGTTTGCTTGCTGCCATCTTTATTTCAGATTGCAGTTACTACTTATAATCATCCATATTACTTGTATTTCACTATCTCTTCGCCGAACTAGTGCACCTATACATCTGACAAGTGTATTGGGTGTGTTGGGGACACAAGAGACTTCTTGTATCTTAATTGCAGGGTTGCTTGAGAGGGATATCTTTGACCTCTACCTCCCTGAGTTCGATAAACCTTGGGTGATTCACTTAAGGGAAACTTGCTGCTGTTCTACAAACCTCTGCTCTTGGAGGCCCAACACTGTCTACAAGAATAGAAGCGTGCGTAGACATCAAGCTATTTTCTGGCGCCGTTGCCGGGGAGGTAAGCGTTGGAAGGTATCTCCTTTAGATTCTGCAATTATTTCTTTTTGTTTCTTGTTTTTATTTTCACTAGTTAGGCTTAATGGAAAACAACAAAAAAATTAGAGATCTTTATGAACTTTATATGGAATTAGGACATGATGCTTTTGAAGAGAAAATTAAAAAACCTATGGAGGCTTGTTTGCATAATAGTGGTAGTAATGTTATTAGTATAAATTCTTTGGACACCATTATTGCTAAGGCTGTGGAAAAGCCTAAGCTTGGGGAAGCTAGTTTATATGAAAATAATCTTTTTTGCTCCTCAGCTATGGAGGAATTATTTTGCCTTGATAATGCTTTGTCTCCAATATGTGATAATTCTAATGATGTTTGTGATATTCCAAATCCACCTGTTGAAAGTATTTCTTTTAAAATACCTATGAAAATTGTTGAAAGGGTTATGAATGATCAGTATGCAGGGGATGGATCAATCCATCCAAGTGCTCACTTGTCGAAACTTACAGAACTTTGTGAGTTATTTAAGGTTGCAGGTTTATCAAGAGAAAATGTCATGAGGAAACTATTTCCATTGTCACTTAAGGACAAAGCAAAGGAATGGTATAGGCTGCTGGATGAACAACCTTCGAATTGGAAACAGCTTGAATCTCTCTTTTACTCTAAATTTTATCCTCTTCATGAAGTGCATCTAGATAGGAATTACATTTATAATTTTTACCCTCATGATGGAGAAAGCATTGCTCAAGCTTGGGGAAGGCTGAAAACATTAATACTCAAATGTCCTAACCATGAGCTTTCTGAGGAAATAATTGTTACTAATTTTTATGCAAGGCTTTCAGGTCATTACAAGGATTATGTAGATGCATGTTCACATGGTTCTTTCACAAGCAAGAAGGTTGAAGCTAGATGGGATCTTCTTGAAAGAATTCAAAACAATGCTGAGGATTGGGAGAATGACAAAGGTAAAGAATCAGGTATAAACTATGAATATGATTGCATTAAGTCTTTCGTTGAAACTGCTAGTTTTCAAGAGCTTAGTGCTAAATATGGTCTTGATTCTCAAATTATTGTTGATTGTTTTAGAACCTTTGCTTCTCATATTAATGTTCCTAAAGAAAATTGGGACGTGTATCATGAACCTTTCAAAGACACTTGCATGGAAAATGAAATTGTTGTTAATGATTGCAATAAACATGCTCAAACTTCTGAAAATACTATTTCTTATAAGCATGTTAATTTTTGTGGAATGCATAGACCTTGTGGAATTAATCAAATCGAAGATGAATATTGTATCCATCATAGGAATGAAAAAACTAGAACGTGGTACAAGGCTCTAAGAGATCTTGGTGAAAAAGTTTGTGACCTCCATCCTTTTATTTGTGAACTTTGCTATGAAGTGGGTCATTTTAATTTTCAATGTTCAGGTCATGATAATAGCCTTTCGAATCCAATTACTGCAAATTTGTATTGTGATAACATGATCACTCCTAATCAACATGATGAACTTACATTATTTTTGGGGTGTGAAGAGTTATCAAGAAAAACTTCCTTGTTAGATATGAGTGATCTTGATATGAATAGTGTGTTGCATGGATGTTATCTCTATTGTGTTAATAATTGCCATGCTAACACCTACATACAAAATATTATAAAGGATGAGACTTTACCAAAGTATGACAGGACTAATATGTGTTTTGTTCTCATTAATGAAAGAGAGGAGTCCCCCCAAGTTTCTTCCATTGTCTCTAATACTAAACCAGGTTATGTGGAGGAGCTTCCTTTCAAACCTCTCCCTCCTAAAGATAAAAAGAAGAGGGGAAAGAAGAAGAAGAAGAGGAGTAAAAGGAGAGAGGAAACGGTATCTTCTCCCAAACTTGTTGCTCCTGTTACAATTGATACTTATAATTCTGAATTCGATGATTCTGAACTTGATGATGAACCTATGCCTGTTACTTATATTAGTGATCATGATTGGGAAAATGAAACTACTTTTGATATTGAAAATCTTTGGGGTACCAATTCTGAAAATGATGATATTAATGATTGCCATACTATTAGTACTATCCATGTTTCTTCCAATGATGATATGAAAAGCTCTAAGCTTGGGGATGAGGTGTTTGAAAATCCTTTTGCTAGTAATAATTATATATGAGACCTCTTCTCCTAGTGATGTGTTTGAAAATCTTTTGCTATGCTGATTATATGTTGATACATCTCCTTCTATAAAAATATGATATGTTTACAATGAACACAGTTTGGAAGATACTATTCTATTGCTTATGATGATACTATGCCTCCAGTCTTTGATAATTATTATAAAGAATACTATGACATAGGTTATAATTACAGTCATCCTCATGAAACTTGTCATAGTTATGGAGAGATTACCCAAAACCATCCCTTTAATATACAACTTGTCTATCATGTTCGAGTTCTTTATGATGATCCTGCCCCATTGTTATTAAGGAAGAACTTTTCTTGTGGAAAATATTGATACTTTTGTGCATATGGATCATGGTAAGAATGTTTCATGTGATGGTTATATTGTGGATTTTATCAATGATGCTACTGAAAGTTTTTATGAGAGAGGGAGACATGGATTCATATATCTCAATAATATCAAGTCTCCTCTCTTTTTGTTGAAATTTTTGAAGTTGCACTTGTTTTGTCTTTCTATGCTAGTAGCTTCATGCATCAATAATTTGTTTTCTTACAAGATTCCTTTGCATAGGAAGTGGGTTAGACTTAAATGTGTTTGGTATTTGCTTTTTATGCTCTCTATATTCAACTCTTATACATATGAGAGCATATCAAAATATCATGCCTAGCTAAAAGGCT
Source organism: Poa pratensis (assembly GCA_947311845.1). Taxonomy (NCBI): domain Eukaryota; kingdom Viridiplantae; phylum Streptophyta; class Magnoliopsida; order Poales; family Poaceae; genus Poa; species Poa pratensis. The sequence continues at coordinate 26,644,065 of CAMZMU010000010.1, forward strand.
TTAAAGAAAAGCGCTTATGGGAGACAACCCATTGTTTTTATTTTCTGTTATTTTTGTTTTTTTTTGAGTCAAGGTGTTTGTTACTTCTGTAGCAACTCCTTTGTATCTTTATTTTATTGCATTGTTGTGCCAAGTAAAGTTCTTTATTGAAAGTTGATGCAAGATTTGGATTTCTGCGCAGAACAGATTTTTAGCTGTCACGAATTTGAGCTTTTCTCCCTGTAGAAAATTCAAAAATTCTAAAAAATCACGCATCTTCCTCAGATATGTACGCAACTTTCATTATTTGGCCAGATCCATCTGAGCAACTTAAGTGCCTCGAAAAAATTCGTCTTCACAGACTGTTCTGTTTTTGACAGATTCTGCCTTTTGTTTTGCATTCGCTCTTTTACGATGTTTGTGTGGATTTCTTTGCTCCACAAAGCATTGTGGCTGTAGCTAATGTCCAGAAGCTTTGGGAATGATTGTATCATTACAGAATATGAGAATTTTTGATTATGCACTAACCCTCTAATGAGAACTGTCTTGAGTTTGGTGTGAAGGAAGTTTTCAAGGATCAAGCGAGAAGGGTGATATTATGTGATCAAGAAGAGTGAAAAGCCTAAGCTTGGGGATGCCCCCGTGGTTCATCCCAGCCATATTCAAGAGACTCAAGCGTCTAAGCTTGGGGATGCCCAAGGCATCCCCTTCTTCATCAACAACTTATCAGGTCATCTCTAGTGAAACTATATTTTAATTCTTTCACATCTTATGCGCTTTACTTGGAGCGTCTGTGTGCTTTTATTTTTGTTTTTGTTTGAATAAATTCGGATCCTAGCAATCCTTGTGTGGGAGAGAGACACGCTCCGCTTTTTCATGTGAATACTCATGTTCTTCACTTATATTTGTTGAGTATTCTTAACTAGCTACTGCAGTGCTTTTAGCTCCTGTTTTTCATGCATCTCTTCGAGCTGTTAGCACTTGTTTATAAATACTCTCTTGCTGCATTATATTATCATTTGGAGAGTTTATGTTTAAATAAATTGATTGGTGTTTGTTTGGAAGAAAGAAAATGCTACATGTAGTAGTTGGTATTGGAAAAGACATATGCATTCTTGTAGATCATTGTCTTGTTTCGATTTGATGCTTTGCAATTGTTTTGAGCTCTCAAGTAGATCATGTTTAAGCTCTTGCATCATGTAGTTAAAGCCTAGTAGTGGAGAACTACCGTAGAGCTTGTTGAGACTTGGGATGCATATTTGTTCTCTCTAAGGTCTAGATATTTTCTGGTAAAATGTTTGAGCAACAAGGAAGACAGTGTAGAGTCTTATAATACTTGCAATATGTTTTTATGTGATTCTTGCTGTACCGGTTTATACTTGTGTTTGCTTCAAACAACCTTGCTAGCCTAAACTCTGTACTGAGAGGGAATGCTTCTCGTGCATCCAAAACTTGAGCCAAAACCCATGCCATTTGTGTCCACCATACCTACCTACTATGTGGTATTTCCTGCCATTCCAAGTAAATATTTCATGTGCTACCTTTAAACTATTCAAAACTTTATTACTCCTTATTTGTGTCAATGTTTTATAGCTCATGAGGAAGTATGTGGTGTTTTATCTTTCAATCTTGTCATTTACTTCTGACAGACTTTCACCAATGGACTAGTGGCATATACATCCGCTTATCCAATAATTTGCAAAAAGAGCTGGCAACGGGGTGCCCAGCCCCAATTAATTACAACTTTCATTAATAATTCTCTTCACATGTTTTGCCCTGATTTATCAGTAAGCAACTTAATTTGCAAATAGACACTCCTCCATGGTATGTGAATGTTGGAAGGCACCCGAGGATTCGGTTAGCCATGGCTTGTGTAAGCAAAAGGTTGGGAGGAGTGTCATCTATAAAGAAACTAAAATACATGTGTAAACAAAAGAGAAGAGGGATGATCTACCTTGCTGGTAGAGATAACGTCCTTCATGGGAGCCGCTCTTGAAAGTCTGGTTGACAAGGGGGTTAGAGTGCCCACTACCATTCGTTGACAACAACAAACACCTCTCAAATACTTATTTTGTGCTCTCTATATGCTTTCGAAAACTTAAAAAGCTCTAGCACATGATTTAATCCCTGCTTCCCTCTGCGAAGGGCCTATCTTTTACTTTATGTTGAGTCAGTTTACCTACTCCTTTCTATCTTAGAAGCAAACACTTGTGTCAACTTTGTGTGCATTGATTCTTACATTTTACTTATTGCACTTGTTATATTGCTTTATGTTGACAACTATCCATGAGATATACATGTTACAAGTTGAAAGCAATTGCTGAAACTTAATCATCCTTTGTGTTGCTTCAATGCCTTTTACTTTGAATCTATTGCTTTATGAGTTACCTCTTATGCAAAACTTTTTGATGCTTGTCTTGAAAGTACTATTCATGAAAAGTTTTTGCTTATATGATTCATTGTTTACTCTTTATCTATTTGTTAGCAAACTATAGACCATTGCTTTGAGTCACTTCATTCATGACATGAGCCTTGCAATATATTGATCAAGATTGTGTGAAAGCATGTCTCCTCAGAAATTATTTGTTGTTATCGTTTTACCTACTCGAGGACGAGTAGAACTAAGCTTGGGGATGCTTGATACGTCTCCAACGTATCCATAATTTCTGATGTTCCATGCTTATATTATACCAATTGCTACATGTTTTATATACACTTCATATCACTTTTATGCATTTTCTGGGACTAACCTATTAACAAGATGCCACAGTGCCAGTTCCCTGTTTTTGCTGTTTTTGGTTTCAGAAAAGTACTTCTGCGAATATTCTCGGAATTGCACGAAACAAAAGGCCAAGTCCCTATTTTTCCAGCACGTCACGGAGTCCGAAGGAGAGACGAAGGGCGCCGAGGTGGCCAAACCACACTGGCGCGGTGGGCCCCCCTGCCGCGCCAGCAGGTGGTGTGGGCCCCTCGGCTCCACCGACGTCGCCCCTTCGCCTATATTCCCAGACGCGAAAACCCTAAAAACCAAGTCATATTTCCAGAAGAGTTCCGCAGCGCCGCCGCCATCGACGACAAGTTTCGGGGGACAGAATCTCTGTTCCGGCACGCTGCCGGGACGGGGAATTGCCCCCGAGTCATCTCCATCGACACCACCGCCATCTTCATCGCCGCTGCTGACTCCCATGATGAGGAGGGAGTAGTTCTCCCCCGAGGCTGAGGGCTCTACCGGTAGCTATGTGGTTCATCTCTCTCTCCCATGGTGTGATCTTTATGTGATCATGTGTATTGCTAGTATCGCTGAATACATTAATAATGTTTATGCTACTCAAGTGATTTTGTCTAGTTTCTGGAGTCATTGTGACAACACGGTATCAAGGTGACAGTGTGGGTACTTGTGTGACTCTATGAATAATTTAGACATTTATCATGGCTTTCTTGGGAATTGTGTGTTTGTTTACTCAGACTTTGAGGAGTGCTTTTGCAGCCCTACACATAGTACTCTTGTGTTATCAAGAAGGAGAATAATCCCGAGTATCATTTACTTGCATTCAGTTGTGCTAACATGTTGAGAGGTACCACTAGTGAAAGTAGATCCCTAGGCCTTGTTTCTAAGCATTGAAACACCGTTTACAACAAGTTTCTGCTACATGTTTGCTTGCTGCCATCTTTATTTCAGATTGCAGTTACTACTTATAATCATCCATATCACTTGTATTTCACTATCTCTTCGCCGAACTAGTGCACCTATACATCTGACAAGTGTTTGGGTGTGTTGGGACACAAGAGACTTCTTGTATCTTAATTGCAGGTTGCTTGAGAGGATATCTTTGACCTCTACCTCCCTGAGTTCGATAAACCTTGGGTGATTCACTTAAGGGAAACTTGCTGCTGTTCTACAACCTCTGTTCTTGGAGGCCCAACAACTGTCTACAAGAATAGAATCGTGCGTAGACATCATGCACGTGTAGAGATATGAACCAAGGAAAAGCGTTCCTAGTCTTGTCTCTAAGACTAGCCTATCTTGTTATCTGATGATCATGTTTTACTGATAATGGACTTTGTATAAGTCATATAACTATAGGAGTTTATTATCGGAATGATAATAGTACTGAACCGACCCACCCTATGATCTTGCTATGAGACAAATCATCAAGATGAAGAATAGCAATTGATCATACAAGTTTTCATTAGTTAGTTCCTATACCTTGAGAACATCTAGTGACTGCTCGTTCGACACTCACGCTTTGATTGTCATCTAACGTCCGACCGTAACTGGGACCATAACGGTGGCTATTGGTTGAAATAGAATAAGTAATGGAACGGAGATTGTTCAAGAAGGGTACTTACTCCTCCAAGTGATGGAGAGAACATCCTCTAGGCCATCTCAAATATAAATCATGGCACCCCAATCATCTGGCCAGACACAGTGTGATTTAGGACATTGATAATACGTAATGAGAAAAGAGAATGATATTGGTACGAGTTTTATGTGTTATGATCAAAGTGTTCAATCACAGTACTAGAGCACATGGTCTCACACTCGAGATATCATTGGTATCGTGTACGTAAGGGATTAGCGTAATGAAAACATAAAGAGCTTATGTCGTTCACTCGTGAATACATAGGAGCCAGTACAGACGTCTAGGTCCCAATGCTGGTTATTTCTTGGTAAGCTCCCGACATGTCTATGGGTTAACGAACCTTTCGGTCACACACTTAAGCTGTGAGTCAATCTTTTATTGAGAGAATAAAGATGTAATTAGTGGTTATGAGATAGTGTCGGAGTAGCTCTGATGTCACCGAACTTGTTCCAGTGAAGGTATAGAAAAAGAGAAGGCAGACATTCTATGTCTCGGATAATAGAAGTGTTTCTATTATTGTCGGATTTATCCGAGGTTTATATGGTGAGAGATATTTATCCGGAGTATTTTGTTTAGCGACACTAGGTGTCCCGATCATGTAAAAGTGTTTTATATATAAGTAATTAATTTCAGGAATATTCTGTAAAAAGAAATATTCAATTAGGAATTAATTAAACAAAATAAATAATTTATTTGTTAATATTAATTATTAATTAAATAATTTGGAAAATATTAAATAAAAGTTTTATTTGGAGCCCACCAGAGGGCTGCCAAGTGGCCCATGGGGCCCACAAGGCAGCCGCACCCCCAAGTGGGGCGGGTGGCCGAACCGGTTGGGGGGGGGGACTTCCCTCCTTGCCGAAACCCTAGTGGGCCTAGCCCACTAGGTTGAGGCGGTTGGGAGGGAGGAGTCCTCCTCCCAATCCGACTTGGGGGGAGGGGAGGCCGAGATGGAGGAGGACTCCTCCTCCTCCTAGGGCCGACGCACCAAGGGGAGGGGCTTGCCCCTTCCCCAAGCACCCTCCCCTTTGGCCACCTATATAAACAACCCCAACCCCATGGGTTGAGATACAACAATTGCCTACGGGTGTTATCTCTCTAATTAGATCTCATGTGTTGACAATTAGATCTCTCTAATCTCATATTGCTCTAATCAAGTTGATTAGATCAACCAACTAAACTACGCCGCAAGGCAGTCTCTCTTCGTCGTTGCAAGTAGCTCTGGACGGCGAAACGCTGACGGATTGGCGTGGTGTACGTGGATACTGTTATAGCGGGGCTGCGCGAGTAGTCCCCAAATGACACGGATCGGTAACAATCTCACCTCCCGCGTGACGTGAGATTTTTCGTCGGGCTTCACCAACATCTACTTCGACTACAACAAGATCTTCCGCAACAGTTGTAGTAAGTTTTTCTGGATCTAGCATTATGGGGTGCAGCATATCTTCATAGTATAGATCTTGGGCTGTTGCGTAGCATGGTAACGAAGTTTTTAAGTTTCCATTGCGCAACCCAGCATCAACCCCACGACAGTTGGCTCTAACCGTGGTGTGTGACCAAAGTATTTTGTTTCCGGAAGGTTCGCTGCCCGGGAATTGCGATATCGCCATCGGGGATCACACGAGAAAACCATGCAACCCTGCATTTATGAGTCCAACTAGGGACCGCCCGCCAACTCGCTGGATGATGGACAGATCATCCCCTTCGGCAAGATCGACGTATTCATCGGCCACACCGGCTCCCGCCGCCACCGGCATTGACTCGGTGTGATGGACGACCGTGAAGTCTTCATTCGGCAACAATGAATCCGTCAACGAGAATGACTCCATCCTCCCTCTCTTCGACAAGAGTTGTGTGACGGATCGACGATGACTCCTCTGTCTCCATGGAATCTCTCACCCCCGGTGATAATTTCTCACGCATCCTAATTTTTAGTTACCTACAATTTGATGGTGAACCAAGTAACTTTTATCAAATGAAAGGATGAAACTAATTGCTTGTTCAAACGAGCCAAATAAAGATGTAAATGTTAGGTCTCTTATAACATTTTCGCGCCACTTGCTAATACATCAAATTATTGACCCAAACTTTTGGCTGCATGCAAAGATTCATGTTGCGCGTTATTCTGATTCCGCGTAATTGATAACGTAGGTCGTGGTACTCCACTAAACATGTTTGCCTGTGGCACACAAGATGAAGCCCTTTTGCCCTAATATTTTCCGTTGCTACTTGATCATAACATAAATTTAGGATGCACCTGTTATTTTGATATCTATC